>KN483507.1:33720-89020 GCA_000787095.1 Periophthalmodon schlosseri | reverse complement strand
CTCCGGGGAAGCCCCAGGACACGCTGGAGGGACTATGTCTCTTGACTGGCCTGGGAACGCCTTGGGGTTCCACCAGAGGAGCTGGAGGACGTGTCTGGGGTGAGGGAAGTCTGGGAGTCCCTGCTTAGACTGTTGCCCCCACGACCCGGCCCCAGACAGGCAGAAGAAAATGGATGGATGGATTAAAGAGCTCATATTACGCTGTTTTCTGATCTATGTTATAATGTTTTTTCCTCATCACAAACAGACCTGGAGTTGTGTTTTGTTTCATTCACACGTTTAACACACAAACCCTCCATATTTAGGCTGAGTTCTCCTCTCAAACAGAAACCACTCTGTTCCACCTTGTGATGTCATGTGGTAATACAGGAAGTGCTCCACTGTGTTTTTAAACTCCATACACCTTCACTAGAATCATTTGGATAATTTCAGCTCTGGAAATGCCAATCTCTAGTGAACTAAAAGCAAAAGGTAGCTGTTAGCTTGAAAACTACCACTACATGACATCACGAGGTGTAACAGAGCATTTTGAGCTTTGGAGATATAGACAGTCTAATAATAAAGAGTTACTCAAACATGCGTGAATGAAACAAAACACAACTCCAGGTATGTTTTTAATGAGGTAACAGCATGACAGCATGAGGCTTAAAGCTCACAAGAGTAAATTTTGCATAATATAGGACCTTTAAGTATGATTAGATGTACCTTTTATGCTATAGTTACTTTCTTAAATGTTACTGAGATTGTGATTGTGTTGTAGATGGGAAAAGAACTACTCTGGCAACAGTTTAGTGTCCAATGAATGACCCAAAACAGCACTTTTCTGTATTTTGTATAACCTCTCTATGGCATTGTGAAACTTGTGAACAAAAACAAGCCATTCAGTGAGAGAGCGAGGGCAGCTGGTAGTAAAAGGAGGAAGACCCAGGGGGCGCTGTGATCGCGGCGACATGATGAACGAGTTTACAGAAATCTGAGGTGCAAATTAAAGCTCCCTATGAGCCCCCTCTGCCCTGCTACAACCCCCCTCCCCCTCCTCCACCCCCCTCCACATCTCTCGTCTCCGCTCCATAATGACCATTCATCAGCATTACAGGAGCCTGTCCCTTTCAGCGCTGCCTGTTCATTAATACAAGCCAGGCCTGAGCTCGGGCGCCGCAGCCTATAGGAGGGGGTCCTCGCGGCCTCTCGTATAGTCAAATGACCGCCATCTTTCACGCAGCGCTCTGGCCCGAGGCGTCTTTCATAATGCCCGTTGTAAAAATCTGTCCAGAGATTCATCGGCTCGTGTGATAATGGATTTTACTTTTTACTTTTCAGATCTTGTGTCTCCAAAGTGTCAGAGATAAACGGAGCTCGCAGGTGCCCAGTCGGATCAGCGGCCGTGGAGCAACCGTCTTTTAGGTTTCTGGATTCATCTGCCGTTCAGATCAGTTCATCGGTCTAAATCTGGCATCTTGCTGTTTATAATTTACTGTTTTACTGATCACATGTTCATTTGATTACTGTTATTTGAATATTGAAAAACAACCACAAGACAAATTCTACTATTTGGTTACTATCTCTATTGTTCAGTAAATACAGTTTATTACACTGTTGGGAATTTATTGATATAAAAATTTCAAACTCGATTTCGATACTAAGGTATTGGTTCAAAACTCAATACCGATTTTGATACCACAATGATAATAACAAATAGACTAGTAATTTTCAACACAAAATAATAGTACTTTATGTTAGTGTATGGTCTTCAACTAATTCTGATTAAAAGTCCTATATTACACAAAATGGAGTCTTGTGAGCTTTAAGTCATGTTATAATGTTGTTACATCGTCAAAAACATACCTGGAGTTGTGTTTTGTTTCATTCACACACATTTGTGTAGCTGTTCATTATTAGTCTGTCTACATCTCTAAACCTCAGAATGCTCTGTTCCACCTTGTGATGTCATGTAGTGCTAGTTTTCAAGTTAACAGCTACTTTTTACCTTTAGTTCAGTAGAGATTGGAAATTCCAGAGCTGAAATTATCCAAATGATTCTAGTGATGGTGTGTGGAGTTTAAAAACACAGGGCAGTAGAGCACTTCCTGTATCACCACATGACATCACAAGGTGGAACAGAGTGTTTTCAGTTTGAGAGAAGAACTCAGCCTAAATATGCAAAGTGTGTTAAATGTGTGAATGAAACAAAACACAACCGAGTACCGTATTTTCCGGACTATAAGTCGCACTTTTTTTCATAGTTTGGCCGGGGGTGCGACTTATACTCAGATGCGATTTATATGTGAAATATATGTTTTTTTCTTCATTATTATGCATTTTTTGGCTGGTGCAACTTATACTCCGGTGCAACTGATACTGCAGAAAATACAGTATGTTTGTGAGGAATGAGGAAACATTATAACACATCAGAAAATAGAGTAATATGGGCCCTTTACAATGAAGATCATCCTAAAACTGTAGTGGAAAGGTAAGATTTTGTTCTGTTAATGTGTTTTTTGTATCAATACTTGCTCAAATACATATCTATTTCAAATTAGTATTTTTCCAAACCTTTTACAAATAACCAGTAGTTAACCATTTATTATTATGTACCATCTTACCTCTACTACTAAAAATACTACTGATACTTCTTCTTCATGCCCACCTTCACGAGATGAAACATTGAGAAAGCTTGTAAATGCAAATGACCTGAGTAACGGTAACCGAATTTACAGCTTCTTTCAATGTGTTATAAGAAAATATGAGCATTAAGATTCATGCCTACCTCCCCACATCACTTATGTATATTAAATCCCATCTCTGTAGCACTATGGCAGACGTGACCCACAGAAGAGGCCACAAATGAAGGCATCACGGCCCGTCACCTCTCTGATAATGGGATCCTCCGCTCGCCCAGTCCATTCCATCTTCAAGGACCACAGCAAAGAACACGACTTAGACAAGTGCCAATTTATTTAGTCTCTATAGATTATGTATGTGCCTGGCATGTATCATTCACTGGAGCTCAAGGTGAAGAAGTACAGCCAACCTGATGTAAATTTATAGTTTATAGAAGCAGATCACTGGCAGTGGGACGCAAGTGAATGTATAAATCTCTCTATATGGGTTAGGGTTGGTAATAGCAGCTTAGTAACACTACCATATGTTGAGTCGTTTAGTTTTAGCACTGGGTAATTTTCTTCATCTTATTTCAAGTTGAGGCTGAAGAGTCTGCTCCAGCAACTAGCAGTTTTAAGCCAGATAAACTCTGGCAACAATCACAATCGGTTTTGTTGCCATGTCCGTGAACAAAATCCACAAACTAGGATCTTGCTTTGGCGTTATGGTTCAACATGAAACAAAAAATATAATACAAACTAAGATAAAAAAAACAAAAAAAAACAAGGACATACATTAAAACACGGTAAAAATCATATACAAATACAAAATATACAGTATGGGCAGAATTACAAAAACTAACTGGCCATGACGTGTTATGAAAGTCAGACAAAACAGTAAAAATGCACAGTCATATTTTAAAACACATTTAATTCAGTAATCATGACTCAGCTAGGATCTACACAGGGTAAAAGAAAAGGTACCTCTTTATCGTAACTACTTCTTAATGAGTCTTAATAAAGCATGAACAGAGTCTTAATTCATAATGAACAAATTGTTTATTAAGAATGATTCAGGCTTAGTAACTACTTCATTAAGTACTTACTAAGCAGTGGTGGAAGAAGTACTTCATTTTGTTACTTAAGTAAAAGTACAGATACCAGAGCAACAAAAATACTCAAGTAAATCAAAGGTTTCACATGAAAAAATTAACTTGAGTAAAAATATTAAAGTACCTGTTTAAAAATGTACTTAAAGAGTAAAACGTAAAAGTATTACATGCAGATTTTGAGATCGAATAAAGCTTCAGATGTAGTGATTTTGATAAAGATTTGTGCTGAATTTTGTTCAACAGAATAATTGAATTGATAGTTTTGACTGTTTTTATTTGTACCTTTCTGTTTGCTCGAACTATGAACGTGTTAAAAATAAACCCTCAGCCTTTTCAGCAGGTCTCAAACAATAATAAAAAATCTTTTTTACTTTTCAGTCCAGTTCAAAAATGCACTGGTGTAGAAAGTACACAAACCTGCTCTCAAATGTAGTAAAGTAAAAGTAAAAAGTATCCACTTTAAAATGTACTTAAGCAAAGTACAGATACCTAAAATATTTTACTTATGTACAGCACTTTACAACTTTTACGTTCCACCACTGTTACTAGCCTGAATGTTGTTTATTATAAATGAAGTCTTGGTTCTTGCTTTATTTAGACATGAATACGTTTAGTTATTATGAAGTCTTACTGAAAAGAATATACATTTTACAACAGGAATGGTAGACGGTGGTCCATTTGAAATAACTAATTAAACCCGGTTCATGGAAGCTGCTACATAACCTCATGGCCGTACTGTTAATGGCGTATCCCCATTAATACGAGTCCATCTTCCATCTCTTACTTTGCCCATGACTGTCTAGTGTGGTCATTGTGTGCCATTACGGCCTCTCTGCATTATGGACATCAGCGCTGAGATGGAACTATAGATTCACCGAGGGCCAAATGTTTGTAATAATGACCGGCTGCAGTTCACAGAGCCAAGACCAGGAGGAGCTATAGAGCGGGAGTGATGGATCATATAAAAATACAGTGGAATATGCAGCCAGCAGTGCCTCCGTCCCCTCTGCCTCAGCTCCCTGCCATCAAGCCATCGATACTGAGCCCTCATAAAGGCCATTCATCACATTGATCTCCTGCCATTATCCTCACTGGCTAAAATAACACAGGCTGCTCTCATATGGACACAATGCAGAGACTAGGGCCTACAGCATCAAGCGGCGAGCGGAGGGGACAGAAAGAGGCCAGATCGATAAGCTGACACGGCGCACCTCTCCAAACACGAATGTTACATCTATGGACAATGACAAGGGGGAATGGGCTCTCCGCAGCGGCCGATACAAGGAGACAGGAGCAGAGCTGATTTCTGCCCAGATAATGCCGAATCTTTCTATAGATACGTCTCCACGGCACAAAGAGCATAGGAAGCCTTTTCACAGCTACTATTCACACAGTGCAGTCCCTAGCATCAGTGCTGTAGCCTCCAAAAAAGACTACATGTTTTTTTAATATAGCCTCATTTTTTTCACATTATAACTTCAAATATCTGTCTTGATTTGCATATTACACATAAAGTTGGTTTGGTTGGTTTCCATTTTTTTGGAAGTTGCTTTGGTTCCTTTTAATAATGTCACAATAGCACATCAGTCTAATTATTTATTTTATTGTCGCAAATAAATTTAAGCTAGTGAATTTGGGATTTTTTTTTTTCGATTCCGTTTAAGTTTATTTATATAGCACATTTAAAACCACTTCAGCTGAGCAAAATACTTCACCTGAAAGTCACAAGCAGAAATACAGTACAGGCACAAATAACACCATACATAGGAAAGCAAAGAAAAACAATAGTGCTAGCCAGTATGCTAATAGGCAGTATGCTAATAGCCAGTATGCTAATAGGTGTGACAGCACCAATTAGGAGCCTGAATGATTATGCAAAATATGACTCAGGGACAGTTTACACTTAGGGTTCAGGGTTCAGAAGACCTAGCCAACAAACAGAAACTGTAAACAAATAGGTGTTAGTTTCAGTGTAGTTAGGTCCTCGATTCAGACAGATATAAGGCAGTGTCAAGTAAAAGTAAAAGTTTCACATGAAAAAATCTACTTACGTAAAAGTATTAAAGTACCTGTTTAAAAATTTACTAAAAAAGTAAAAAGTAAAAGTATTTCGTGCAGATTTTGAGGTCTTATAAAGCTTCAAATGTAGTGATTTTGATAAAGATTGGTCCATTTGATAAAGATTGATTTAGTCCAGTTCAAAAATGTAGTAGAGTAGAAAGTACAGATACCTGCTCTCAAATATAGTGAAGTAAAGAAAAAAGTATCCACTTTAAAATGTACTTAAGCAAAGTACAGATATCTAAAATTTTCATTTAAGTACAGATTACGCAGACCTACATAGGAAAAGTATACCAAACATACCAAGGTATCCTGTATAGCGAGTACATTTGTCACTAAATACTCAGGCATTTCCATTGTGAAACTATAACCTTGACATTTATTCAACAACTAAAAAACTAATAAAAATAAAGGAAAAATACTTGATCCAATGTTTCTATTCCGGACCATTCTCTGCCTCTGGAGAAAAGGATAGGTACACATCTTGAACAGTGGATTATGTTGACTCGGCCTTGTGCATTAATGGGGATAGTGTCTGACAACTGTTAGCTCATCACTCAACCTCTGTCAATTCACACAAGGCCTGAATGTATACGCATCTATCAGGCCGATCTATAGGCTGCTGCAGCTCTCTGGATACTCACTGGATTCACTCACGCTGACGGCTCTTCAAATCAGAGCCAGTTAAGACACCTACAAGCCCACGACCGAGCGGTGATGGGTGATAGGCAGCTCGGAGAATTTTCCATAAAGCTGTATTCAGAAAGCCAACAAAATACACTGACACTTGAATCTTTGACAGGGGCCTGAAGCAAAACTGTTAAAGAATTCATTAGATCCCTTTATTAATTTACACTATTTTTGTGGGTCGATCTCTGAACCTATCTGACAATGAAATGCAAATGTGTATATAAAAAGACCATTACAAAAGTTTCACACAAAACTTTTTTCAGCTCAATACACTAACATCTCCATTGAGATGTTAGTGCTATGCCTGGAATGTTTCACAATATGGCATTAAATGTATCTATATTGCATTCATTCAATCACAGCTGTTTTTGAAAATGTGAACTGTTACTGTGAGCAGGCTCGCCTCTTCACAGATCTGTAATTTGTCTTAGCAGCACCAACTGCTTGTTTCCATGGAGATAAGTTTCCTTCCCCCTATGTTCCCCATAAAACTCCACTCCCCGCACCACCATAACTGTAAACTGGACTCTGCATTGATGCAACAAACCAACTCATGTACACCGTATACTGCTGTATCTACCTCTGCCTTTAAGTCATGTTGTGTTACTGCTTTAAGTGCCTCAGTAGTGAATCTATTTACATTCAAGTATTTGCACTTCATGAATTGCAGTAATACTGTTCTGCACTATAGCCATGCTTACTGTTTAATGCTCCAAATGACAGTAAATCCTTGAATCTTAGCAGACGAACACGCTAACAGCCCTTCCTACTCATTGTCAGTGAGTTGTGTTGTACCAGTCCCCTATATCCTCCTGGGACTGAAGGGGGCCGGCCTCCTCCGCTGAGCACTCTCTACTGGAGCGTCACTGTTCATCTATCACACCGGGGCTCAAACATGTGGGCGGGGCCGGAGACACATTACTTTTCATGGCACGAGCTCACACGATGGACGTTTCAATAATGAGCCTATTTGTTATTCAGCGCGCAGCCGCCACGCACGCACTAAAGGTGGAAAAAAGTACACCTTTGCATAATCCTTTTTTTGCCATCAATTAAGCATGCATAAATCACAGTTAGAGAGACATTCTGAGTGGAGATTGTGCTATGCATGGGGCGGGCAGTAGCAGAGTGGTTAGCGCGCACATGAGGTATAGATAGACTTTTTGGAAGATAAATCGTTGTGTGCGTTTGACCCATTTGCTTGGAGTAGTGGGAGGCATCTAGTTACTTTTGTCTGTGTATGGGATGTAATTATAGACTGTATAAAGAAGTGGACTAAGGGAGTGTGACGTCACCCACAGCGTTCGGCTCCAGTCAAATGAAGCTCATCAAGGCTAGAGCAGCTATAGGGGCCAATTTGGAGCCGAGTTCCATATTTGGGATTCCGATCTGTAGCGAGGCTGTTGAAGGTAACGCCCCTTTCGGCCCGCACTACTGGTTTAGCAGGGAGTGGGTGCTTAGCAACACTGTCAATCAAACCTGCTGCTAACACAAGCGGGAGCAAAATCTGGGAAAGAAGGCACCTGATTTGTCTCTTATTAATGTTCATATATTGATTTACGGACACAGTAGCACAATAAAAATACCAGGATCATGTAGAGCGGGTTAATACGAACATTTTAAGACCAAGATGACGAGCCTGACAGCAGCAGTTACGGAGAGAGGGGCCACAGTTTTTCAATAGAAAGTCAATTGGAACCAGAGTCGATAAAGCCGGGAGCTCGCCCATGATCACTTCCTATTTGGAATGCGTGGCTAGCAGGTTAGCTATGTCCATTTATATATATAGTCTATGCTTGTAACTAAGAAAGTCTTCTAGTGGAATCTGCATATAAGGTTCACATGTGCCTATAGGTCGTCCATTGTCCAAAATTATTCACAAATGTATCTTTTACTAACAAGCTATTACTAACTTTTCCCATTGAGAATGAATGTAAGAGTTTGTCAGTCATCAAAGGTAGAAATAATAGGTTTAAGACATATTCAAGTTCATTAAAGGCCAAGGTCTCAAAAGAACATTGTGTTATGACTTGATATGAACAGCTAGCACGACGATTGACAACTCTATACTCTTGCGGGCAGCTTTCTTTTTGCACCTCGCATTGCAATCACCAGAGTTGTATTTTTTCCAAAGGCTGTTTCAAATCACTCTAACTTAATGAGCGAATTTGCATTTCAACCTTTGGGCCAGTTTGCTCAAGTCAATGGACTTGTCATTTGAGGCAACAGTTGGTTTGGGACTACGCTAACGGAATCTGCTACCACTGCTCTGGGACACATGCACTGGGCTTTTCCAAATATTTTGATCGGTGTGCAACTCGTATCCCAGGCGACACCGGCTCAGAAGTCTAAAATATGCACGGACATGATTGCTATTATCATTTGTGATCAGCTGTGCTATTGAATGAGGGCTAGCATCGGGGCTATTGCATGCGGAGTGGTTATTTAGGCCTGGTTTCGCCTGGCTGAGTGTGATGGATGGGGAGGAAATGGCGATGTCTGAAACGCGGCCGTCCTGCCACATCCCTGCAACTCTATAATTACACTCACATAGTTTGACTACACTCCAATCCCTACTGTCTGTCTGTGTCGGAACTGGTCAGACAGAGGAGTTGTTTCTCTAAACTGTTGGATGAGACAAAATGGGCTTGTTGCTGAAGACTGGGGAAGTATTTATTTGCTAATATAATTTGTAATAATAAAAGTGTCCGTTACTTGCACTGACACCAACTGGAAATTGGAGGACTGGAAACTGAAGTCAGTTCAACACAGAAATAATTCCTCTCACAATGCAGTGAGACAGGAAAATGTATTGCAAGGGCCACAGCAATAAAATAAGATCTTGGTCAGGAGTTCGGACTCCTTTAGCTGGAGGACTTGGCCTATTGTGTTAAAGTTATTCTATTTGTTATACTGCTTATTCGTGTTATCTGGCACAAGGGACTGAAGCCTGGTCCTTAGAGCCGGAGTTTGCATTCATTTGAGTTGCCATATTTACGATATCTCAGACCTCATTGAGATATACAACACACTATTTAGTCACAAATGACAACAAAGAACACTGCACCTACTCTGCCCTCCCCAACTCTATACATTTATTATACCGGAAAAGGTCACTGCCATGGAAACATTTGCATTTACAAAGTAATAGCAAAAATTAAATTAACCAAAACAAAACAGCGTTGCCCTGTGGGGCTAATGCACTGCTAAGTGAATACATTGATCTACTGAAGCACCTGGTGACACCCACTCAGGCTCCTTCACAGCCGACACTGGGGCCACTGTTACCACGGGCAACATTACCTCCACCGCCCCCCCTCCTCAAAGACTCAGAGCAGAGCTGTGCCCAGACCTGACAGCCCCATGGAGGGACTGTGGACAGGAGAGCACTGGGTCACCATGACTCACAATGTGTTTATGCAATGTGAAGGTGGAAGTATGGGGAGGCATTAAACAGTCTACTCTGGACTTCATAGAGAACATTTTCACAGAGAGAAACTCAAATTAGCACTGCAAATCTGTGTGCACGGGACAAGACCTGACGAGTGCATTGGTGAGTGTTTGAGAGACGACGAGCCAGAACGTGTCAGTCCCACTAATAGGCCCTTTGCCAGCTTGTGACACTCGGGCCTAATTATTCATGACGATATTAATACAGAAAATTGGGCAGGTTAAGTTTAAGACGAGCAGACAAAACTGTAATACTGAAATAATTCCTTACAATTTGACAATATCTTTACACTCCTTAACGTTTTAGAAGATGTTACCGGAGAACTTGGCTTATGGTGTTTTTGTGGATTCCTGCCAGATCTGACACCTGACATCTCCAAAAACAGTCTGGGCGGGAAGGGCGGCCATGACAGTGTGAGCTCAGAGACAGGAGAGACAGAAATAGTGGAGGAGAAAGATGTAGGCGAAGAATAGGAGATGAACCTCTGCATTGGTCACTCCCACATGAGCACAATATCTCTGCTTACACCCCTCCTCTATCACACTCCCACACCACATTACGGATACACTCGTTCCCTCATCTATTTCCCGGCCTACTTCCATCACTTTGTTCTTTTATTCATACTTTGATGGGAAATTGTCGTGGTATCCTGGCACATCCGACAGAATTCGCAATTGTAAAATCTGGGAGGCAAATTCACAGGAGAGAGAATCAATAATTGAAGTGGCCACATGTCTTTGGCTCTCAGAAGGAGGATATGGGAGGTAGAGAAAAAACAGCACAGTAAGAGATGGGCTTGATTTGAAAACGCAGGGTGCATTCTGTGTATTCTGTCCTTCTGAAATCATTTGTCTCCATGTAAAAATGCTGTTCAATGGGCGGCGTTGTCTCATTGTCTTCCCCAGTTTGCACGCTGAGCTGAGATGTTGATGCATGAATATTGCCAATAACCGAGTCGGTAGAAGTCTGCTATTTCACTATGAGGCTATGGAAATATAAAGGTACTTTGGATTTCATTTTAAACCTCTAAGCAAAGACACATAAAGTCTATAACAGAAAAAAATAGGCACGTTTACAAGAAGTTTAAGGAAGCAATGAAATGTAGACGAGAGCAAAGCTTGAACAGATGTACAAGTTACTCTTGCATATGGCGGGTGCATTTAAAGGCACTATTCCTGATTTTAACTGTCTTAAAAACGTGATAAACAGAATGAGTTCATTTTTAAACGGCTCGCAGTGCTCCCAAGTTATTCCTCACCTACGTTATGCATTCAGTGCATCCTACTTACTCACCCTCATGAGTTTATAAGCGCTTTTCACAAATTTCAGAGACCAGAGCAGAGTTTTGCAGTCACAGTAAAAACAACTAGCATGCTACCGTGCACTTCCTGATACTCTGATCATAAAATGCATTATAATTAGATGCAGACAGTACAGAGTGGACTTATTTTTACCTCAAGAGCTGCTTATGAAATATATCTGTAGTTCCGCTCAAATGCGTGGGAAAAACACGAGGACTGGGTCTTTAAAGGTCCTACGGAAGTATTCTGGTATCATTGGGTTATGGAATTCTGAGTGTTGCCAAAGAAATTAACAAAATATTATATAACTACAAGATTACGCCTCTTACTGCTGTAGCACAAAGATGTACATACATACAGGGCTTGAATAAAACATCTGGACGTTTTATTCAAGCCCCATGTCTTATAGCCCCATGTTTTGCATATTGGCTTGTCCTAGAGAAGCACCTGATTTTACACTTAAAGGATCCGTTGATGCACTCACCCTACTTGTCTTGGTCAAAATCTTATATCTTCTGAATGGTCCTATGTGATCACAATGTGCCTATAAACCGGAACCTGAAACCCATGAGGATAATGTTGAATCCTCATCAAATACAAAGCTTGAGTTGGAGCTGGAGAAAACAATTGTCGCTATAATATTTAGACATTCAGACATTTAAATCGTTTACACTGCAGATAATATAAAGACTGGTTGCTAGAATAGTTTTAAAGAGCTGCAAGAACGACATGACATAAGACCTATGGGAACAGATTTAAAAACTTGTAGGTAATCCCACTACAAAAGGTCACAAGGAGGTGCTGGAATTTTCATGCCCGACTTGAGACTTGCATAAGGTTGAGCCTCAGGTTTAAAATGCATGCCAAGCGAATATGAGTATAAAACTACAGGAGATGGAGGACTCGCTAAGTTGACAAATAGCATTAACCCCGATCAAATAAAATAAAAAATAAAATCATAGTTGAATGGTAAACTAATTCCACGTTTTATATTCCCGGTGCTTCTGAATATAACTGAAAATACAAATGTGCTCATTGGTATGCGCCCCCTGTCTGCACAGCCCTGTATGTGCGTGCATTTAATAGGAAAGCTCTCCTCTCACCTGGCCAAATCACCGTGACTCACCGCTCCTCCGCCATCTTCCCTCCGAGTCAATTTCAGCGGGTTCAAAGTTCATTCCCTCCCTCTGCATCGCCGTCTTAACACCATCCTCTCTCTAGCTTGCATCTTTATTCAGTAGACCTCTCCATTCTCTTACCTTTTTACGTTTTCCCCCTCTTGAGTCCGTTAAGCCCATCCGTACCTGTGTGTCCGTGTGTCTGTCATCTTATGAATAATTGAGGCGTATTGAGCGTGGTCAGCAGATGGTGAGATGGCTGTTCCGGATCTCTCCACGCTCTTTCGAAGCGGCTCGGGCTGCGCTGACAACTGTGCACGAGAGCCCGGCTAAGTATATGAAGCGCTGGGAGCGACCAGGCAGATAAGTCCTGATTTTCTCCCCAGATGCCTCCAATACCACCTGTAATTTGTCTTGTACTTAAAGGGGCAGTGATGGGGAATAGACAGGTCCTGTTTAAACCAAAAGTAAATTTAAAAAGAAGGTAATAACAATGGTGTAGGTGTCCTCCGACCCTCTCAGTTTTTGCACATAATTGTCATGCACGTTCTAGGGAGAAGAAATTTTACAGAAATGATTAGCAAATACAAATTAATCATAGAAAATTGCTAATTAGCTTGAGCTGCGATTAGCCCAACAAACCATCAATAATGATTTACAAAGCACTTTTACAAAATGTGCTGATCTATAGCTCGAGATCGCAAGTGTTTGACAAGGTTAACTTTAAAGGGCCCATATTACACTATTTTCTGATCTATGTTTTAATGTTGTTTCCTCATCACAAACATACCTGGAGTTGTGTTTCATTTAGACATGTTTAACACACAAAAACTGCATATTCAGGTGTAGAGTTTTTCTCTTACACAGAAAACACTCTGTTCCACCTTGTGATGTCATGTGGCAATAGAGGAAGTGCTCAACTGTGTTTTTAAACTCCATACAGCTTCACTAGAATAATTTGGATAATTTCAGCCCTGGAATTCCCATCTCTACTGAACAAAAGGTAAAAAGTAGCTGTCAACTTGAAAAGTACCACTACATGACATCATAAGGTGAAACAAAGCATTTTGAGCATTGAAGATGTAGACTAATAATAAAGGTTTACTCATACTCATGAAAGAAAACACAACTCCAGGTATGTTTTTGATGAGGTAATAGCATTAAAACATGGCAGTTTTGTATAATATAGGAACTTTGAAAAAAAAAAAATTGTTTGTATTTTGTAAAAAGTTTGTATTTTTGTAAAAGGAGTCACCAGAAATATCCAAGCTTGATGTCAAAAACAAAACGTGAAATTGTGCTTTCTATACCTATACTATTCAATTTACTCCATTAGATTATTCTTTTAACACAAAAAATGTGTATTTAATTAACAGGCTTTGACACTGACAAGGCACACCTCCGCTTAGGCAAAACAATGAATGCTTTCTACCATTTGTTCCTCCAGTCTGAACTCTTCTTCAAACTGTCAATTTAAAATGCCCAAGATGTTCATTTTAAATTGTTATGAGCTGCACAGTTACACCTATAAACAAACTGTAACACTCACTCTTCCCTTTCAGAAGCATTGACACACCCACCTAAACCCAAAACTAAATCAAAAAGCCATCTTGTAGAACAGCACTTGTGCCTTGTCCTATTTGCAGGTGCTGCTATGCCACTGCACACATCACCACTCCGGTTTATGTCTGAGCACACACAGGGGCTCATGTAAAAACCTACGCTCGCACGAGTACAAACAAAAACACATCCCATTTAAATCCACTCCATCTCCCTCCTGTGCACCTGCTACACAATCCAAATGTCTTCCTCTCCTCCGTACTGCGCCTTCACTCTTCTGTTTACAGTCCTCGCTCGCGGCTCATTTGGCCCCCTCTTTATCCCCCTCCAAAGCGCGACCTCAAGTTCTCCACGCTTCACAGCGCCCACTGGCCCTCGTCGCCTCGGTAACCCCCGTAACCCCCGTAACCCCCGGCGACACCCTCCCCTCACCTCCCCTCATCCTCTCCTCGCCCCTGCGTACGAGCCCGGTCACATGAGTTAACCCGAGCCAGGCTTTCCACACGCACAGTTCAATGCCGCAAGGCTTTTCTCTGGTTTCGCTCTCATACGATTGATCCTCGAGCTGCTCCGACTCCACGTTTCACCAGCCCAACCCCCTTCCTGTATTTTCAGACTGCCTCTCGAGCCCTCTGCCCCTCCGCCTTCAGTTTGTTTCATGCGATCTGTCAAATGTGTCCAGGTCTCTAAAATAACAGGACGGGGATAAGCAAAATAGACGGTTGAGGCTCTTTCCATTAGTCTGTTTAGATCAGTGGCTGAAGAAGTTCTCCATTTTGTTACTTAAGTGAAAGTACAGATACAGGGACAAAGTAAATACTCAATTCAAAGTAAAAGTATCACATACAGGTATTGAAGTACCAGCTGATAATTGGTCTCTAACCCTCAAAAAAGTATTTTACTTTTTGGTCCAGTTCAGTAGAAAGTACAGATACCTGATCCCAAATGTAGTGAAGTAAGAGTAAAAAGTATATGAACTATATCGTAAAAGTATAGTAAAGATATAATAAAATGTACAGATTGTTACTTAGGTCATTACTTTCCACCACTGGTCATAACAAAGGTTTTATGCCAGGTGCCCGCCCCCATTTCTTTGATGTAACACTGTGGCTGCACAAGCTGTGGATCTAAATAAATAGCAGAAAACAAAAGAACTTTGAAAATAACTCAAACTTCTATATAAATGTACTTCTAAGTTTGTTTCTTTGTGATATCAACCTACTTTTATTTCACATTTCACAGTGAACATGTAAACACTTAAACAGTAAAAAAGCTTTGAACTGGATAGAAACATGTTCTTTAACAAATAAACTTTGGACATTTCTGTAATTCATAATATGCAAAATACCCCATGCATTTTAATGGAGAGGAGTCGGTTCTTAGTCTAAGAACATGCATGACTGATGAATCTGAATTGCCCACAGTGAATCAATGGCATCCCCGTGACTCACGGGTCATTGTTGTGTATATGTTCCATAGTCTGGTTTTAAGCCGTAAGCCTCTGGCAGCACAAAATCAGGCTTTAGGGGGAGGTTTTAGCCTATATATTGTTAGAACATCTTTGAATATTTTTTTCTGAGGTATTACAAATCTACATCTTCACTGTTCACCTCAACCACCTTCACGACCACTTTCATTATGTTGATAAATCTCTTCTTACGTCGCAAAAGAAAATTGAAATCTGTCGACTGGACACAAGTTTAGAAGATTGAATATATTTTGACACTCAGTCAATTGGCTTCTTCTGTTCTGACAGGGTTAGGTAAGTCACTGCCTTATATCTGTCTGAGGGGAGGAGCTAACCACACTGAGACTAACACACCCCAGTTGTTCACAGTAAGGAGCATCTGTTATGGGTTAAGTCCACTGAACTACCCTAAGGTGCGAACTGTCACCTGAGTCATGTTTTGCATGAACACTCAAGCCGCTAATGGATGCTCTAACCAGAACCCTGTCAGAACTGAAGAAGCTGTGGCGAAAAATACCTGCTCCTAAAAACTATCCCTCCTTGTTACATAACATGTTCAAATCATACTCCAACCAACTTTCTCTGATCCCCAAAACAATCTCTCCACTCTCTATGACCTATTTCTAAGCAAAACCCAGCTCCCAAATACATCCCTAAAATCAATGAAATACAACTACAGAAACGCGGTGCCATCTACCTGAGCTAAAATCCAGCGTCCTGTTCTTTTGGAGCATTTTATCACTCGTTTTTTAGCACCTCGGAGAGCCAGCTTTCTCTTCAAACACACCTCATCCACTCACAGCCACTCCGCCGCTGTTTTGTCATTTCACATGCCATTTTCCGCCATTTTCCCTCTGATTGGCCTTCCACGGGAGGCCACAAAAATCATTCTTTTTGCCTGTGAGAATTCTCTTTGTACGAACAGGTTTTTTCCTCTTTAATCATTTAGCCTCATAAACAGGGTGATTATTCAATGACACAATCCAAACAGAATGCAAAAATGCTAGCGTTAGCCTAGTTGGCGCTGCGTTTACCTCGGTGCGGTGAGTTTCGGTCTTTCATGTCTGTTCTGTCACATGGGAAGGTCGCAGGGCATTCGTCATCGCGCGGCTACATATTTTATTTATCGTAGAGTAAGTGTATGCTGCAGAAAGAGGAACTGACAGGCGAACAGCACAAGGACTGACTCACAAGGACTCAGGTGAGATACGGGGAGAAAAAAACGCCAACCTCAATGTCAAAGAGTGGTTGTTTTTAGCATCCAGTATAGAACTACATTAGCATATTCAAGGAAGAGAGGCTATTTATTTCAGAAATAGGTGGGTTTGTTCAAGTTGAATTTTCGTGTTTTGTATTTTTGAGAGGCAAACGGAAATAAGATTTATAGAGATCAAATGTCATCAAAATCTATCTCTATTGGAAGCAAATAGAAACTCCAACATCCAAAACTATTTTTAAAAGGAATGACATCTTTGAACTGCTGAATCACTACTGGTGAATTCCATCTAGCACACTACGTCCAACATTACCTGACAATTTGTAGTAACAAGATCTTAACCATATTTTTTGTCAAATTTATATTAATGAAGCCCTATTGTGCTTGTGCTATAGTTATAATCTATGGCACCCGTGGATGTTATAATTTGCACATTTTAATCACAATATTCATCTAAAACAACTGACTTCCGCGTTAGAAAACTACTGGGAGCTGACATCGCCGTAAACGTCATCACATTGGCACCTCTGATGGATAGCTGCAGATCATGCTAGCGAGCACTGGATTTTTTTTTCATTTGTACCAAAATGATTATGCCGAACACTGCCGAATCCTGCCCATATCAATTATTAAGAAAATAAAATAGCGCGAAGTAAGTACAGAGCAGTGGGCGTATGCCAGTGGCGATGAAAACTTGAAAAAAAGCAATTAAAGATTGCTAAAACATGCACGAACCACTCCAGAAACAACTTCGGGTGAGTAAATTATGATGGGAAACAACTATAACATGGTTAAAAGCTTTAAAAAGTCCATGTTGCATAAAAGGTCTGCTTTAAATTTTAGCCCTATTCCTTTTGGTTTCTACATCAGATGCACTTTCTGATACATTTCTAGTCTTTTAGTGTGTAAAACATGTTCCTACAAGTTCTCAAACTATTTTCATTCATTGATGTACCAGTTTCACAACTTCTCATAATCATCCAGAACTTTTCTACTGGAACTAATGATAGTGCATCTTTAATATTTCAGTATTAACCCAGTCGGTGTTCTCTTCACAAACACACTGGCGAGCCCCATGTCTCTCGTTCGGCTACAGGAGACACGGGCTCCACAAACCTAATGAGACATGTCGGTAGTAGGGGACAGTCTACCTGCTGTATTCTTAAGAGGCAGTTAGCAGGTCCACGGGCAGCAGCATAGGGGCCGCTTCCAAAGCAGCCCCCTATACACAGCGATACATCATTATTAAAATGAGGATGTGTCATAAAACGTGTCGCTCTTTACATTGGACTGCATTAAGGCTGTGTCCAATCCCACGAGGGCTTTTAATAACATTGATTTTGTCTCAAGTTCACCTTCAGCTAATGTTCTATCATGTACATTATGCTTATTATGTCACATGCTAGAGTCAATCCGGGCCTGTGTGATCAATTTCATGCTCCATCATATTGACTACATTATCCGCAAAGTCATGCATTGGCTTAACATATTGTTCAACCAACAGTAATTCTGGTTCCTATAGTGTAACAATAGTCCATGTAGCTGGAATCTATCACTGTGAATTTGGACCAATTTTTCTCAATGGATTACACATGATCGTCTTCAATATTGTTCTCGAAAACCAATTTGGAACTGCTTTCATTATAAATCTCTTTTGTGGTCTTCCTATAGGATTCTAAGGTTGTTTAACTGCAGTACGCGAGAAAAATTATTTCTATTTTCAACTTTCATTACAAAAATTGGTCTATTCAGTCCAAAGTATAATTTTTCATTTAGGTTTCAACCTGAAACCTAAACGGGCCTTGATGCTTCCAAAGAACTAATCATTATGATATCTTGAAATTTCTGTGTAATCCCTCAGTCATCCAGGTATGATCCATAGCAATCGAAAAATTCAATTATGTTACAGCCTTATATTTGTCTGAAGGGAGGAGCTACACACCAGAAACCTGAGAAGCTGTTTGGATGAGCGCTTTTGTCCAGTTGAAAGAATTACATTTTTCTTTTGCTATACCTTGGAACATGCCTCATTAATTGTTTTGTTTATCATTTTTTGCCCAAATAATTGTGTTGATGATTATTAGACAGTAAGTCTTATATCAAGAAACTGTTTAAACAGTTGAATTTGACAGAGCCAGGACATGGAACTCACAACAACAGGCCTGTCACGATAACTCATTTTGAAGCCCATATATACAGAGGTATACTGCGATAAACGATAATATTGAAACTACGTTATGCCTCTTGACACAATAACAATAATCCAGGATAATCCCAGTAAACCATTTTTAAGTAGACGGCATCATTAAAAGGCCTGAGCTGCAACTACACAATCAATATTGAGTAAAGATAGACCCATATGTTGGTTGGCCAATATTTGTACTTTTCAGCGTATCGGCTATCGGCCTTAAATCTCCACTACAGGCCAATATTTTGTTTTGTCTGACCTGCTGCCTGAAAGGTACACACAAACCTTTATTTTAACACTTGAAGGTAAAGTGCACAAAACATGACTGCACAGCCATTTTATGGTAAATAAGGGCTGTGGGTTATTTTGTAGTAAATTTAAATAACAGAATTTGGAGAAAATAATCCAAATCAGCCCTACAAATTGGCCCAAAAATATCAGCAGATCTTATTGGCCATTGGTTTCTGTGGATTCTAAACAATCGCCAGCGGCACCAGCCATGAAAAAAAACATATCGGTCGATCTCTAATACTGAGCCCCAAAATATAATGTTCCAGCTTTCATACGCTGAACGATCAGGTGATATAGTCATTATGGTGACAGGCCTACGCAACAGTGGAGAAAGCATGTGGTCCTGCGTGCGTGCTACACTCAAACCGCTCGGCCTACACGCAACGCGATTATTGATTCTAAATAGATTGCCGTTTTACCGCGTATTGACTGACATTCTCCCCTTGACCCTGCCAGCTCGTCTAGCAGCTTGTACTAGCAGTGATCCAGGTCTCTCACTGCCAGAACCCTTACAACAGTCAAAGCTTTGAAATCCATGCTTAACAGAGGCTCCATGTGCCCAAAGGCGTACTCCAGTCAACACGCCTGGAACAGCGGGGATGTCTCTATCAGGGCCTTGATAGCTCCTTGTCAGACAGGAAGAAAAGACAATGGAGTGTAAAAAATGAACACTTGTCAGGAAGACTAAGACAGGATGTGTTCAGTGTTTCTCCGCGTCATAGGGACATTTTGATTTGGATCTGGAATGGGAATTAACTGTTGCGAGAGGTAGGTCGAGTTCAATTTTACAGGTCAGGAAAAGTTATGGTAAGAGCGACTGTATGTTAATTGTCAGTGTAAAAAACAAACACAATGACGTTTGCTCCGCCCAGTGCGTAATGTGGTTCTCTCTTTTACAATGATCAGAAATCTCCGCATTAAGTTCCTCCTGTTCTGTTCTGTGTTTTGTTGCTCGTGTGCACACCTTCGCTGTTTCCTTCTCACATTCTGCCCTATGTTCCTTTTTCCGTGCACTGAAAGCCCTCCCTGTTTCCCCAATGTATGTTTTATCCCAAGATGCTCTGACGTCCTGCCTCCACCGGTAGGAAGTCAGCGCCAAAACTAGTTTAAATGAGCTGATCGGACACGTCACAGCAACATCACCACTCTGAGGAAGAGCGCTAGTGAGCAGTCCAAACTGTCAGGTATGAAAACAAACTAAACCTTGGTCTGAAAAACGAATCGATTAAAATAAATGAACTCTACAGTGGTAAGAGAATCACTTCCATCTCCAGGGAGACTAGCACGACCATGCCAGGGCAATTTACTGATCAGATCTGTACCAATTCGAGTTTTTCAAGGAAATAAAAACACATGTAATTTAATCAATACACGATAAATGCCATAGAAGTTTGATGCCTTACTGTGGAACATTCTAGGTAGAGCAATAATATCTCCATGGAGACAGGCAGACAGGTGAACAGACCAACCACTGGGAAAGTTACATAGAGCACCTTTAATATTCATTTGTTCTGGTCTGGTCTTTTATTTTTATTTTCATTTTCATCATATTCATCATTTTTGAGTCATTTATATTACATTGTGTCCGTGTGTGTGATATTTGTATGGATTGCCATGTCTGATTTCACAGCGAAACAAATCTGCCCACGGCTACAAAAAAGTAAATTTGAACTTTGTATGAAAGACTGGACTCCCACAATGCGACCCTGCTTTTAGTAAGTAAGTTAAAAAACACCTCAAATGCGAACATTACTTCCTTTTAACCTTGATGACTGGGAATCTTCATAGACCTTGGTTAGAACAGTATCTGAAGTTGGCGTGGACCACCATTTTAAATTCAAAGGGTTGCGTAAATTGTTATGTGACCTGTGTAAAAAGGTTCACAACGTCCCAAAGCCCTGGAAAATAGCAAATCCTTCACTGTCTGTTCCTGATTGTTGCTCCCAGTCGCTGCCATATAGAGTTTTTTATGGACTTATCGAATTACAGAGTGCAGTACAAGGCCTTATACTTCTCTTAAGGTCCATTACCGCAATAGAGCAATCACACTGATATTGATAAAATGAAAGCTTAGCTCTTTGTTGATGACTTGGGATTTTTCTTCCTAACATCTCCAAATCTGCCTGAAACTTCCTGGATGTCGGAAATAGTTTGGTA
Source organism: Periophthalmodon schlosseri (assembly GCA_000787095.1). Lineage (NCBI taxonomy): Eukaryota > Metazoa > Chordata > Actinopteri > Gobiiformes > Gobiidae > Periophthalmodon > Periophthalmodon schlosseri. The sequence continues at coordinate 67,807 of KN483507.1, read as the reverse complement.
TCAAATCAGGGCCCTGGGCATTCCTAACTCCGCCTCTCCCGTTTTAATACTTTCTCTTCCCTGGATAAATGTATCATTATGGAATCATTATGTCTATGGGATCCCTGCAGCCACCATTTGCAAGGACTAAGGTACTATGTCCTGAGCTTTCATGGGCCCATTATGTTATTAAGTCATTACCAGCCGGGACACTGAGAAAATAATAGCCGTGATAGCAGCTACACTGGGCAGCGCTAAGTCTAGTCTCTTATTCTTCAGCCGGTCTATTCGTCTGTGTAATATTTTATGTGACAGATCCCACAAAAGCTGTAAATCTCTGAAGGTATTACAGAGTCCATGCACTATGATAGGATTGGCCAAAACACATGACTCAATAGATTTTGAGAATACAGGGTATGATGGTGAGTTGGGGGTGGATGTAATCGATAATTTGGATTTACGTGTAAACCAAAGTTCCATATATTTATCATAATAAAGCAAATCTGTATTGGATATTTTGATTGGATTTATAAATAAAATCTACATGTACATACCACAGGCTGTATAAAGTGAGTGTGACGTCACCCAGAGCGTTCGGGTCCTGTCAAATGAAGTTCGTTGAGGCGGAAGCTTAGCAACGCTGTTAATCAAACATGTTGCTAACGCTAGCGGGAGCAACCTCAGGGAGAGGAGGCACCTGATTTGTCTCTTATTAGTGTTCATATCTTGAATTACAGACAGAATAGCGAAATAAAAACCAGCATCACGTGGAGCGGGTAATAACGAATATTTTAAGACCAAAATGATGAGGCTCACTGCAGCAGTTACAGAGAGACGGGCGACAATTTTTCAGTGGATGGAGCCGGAAGCGCGCCCATGATCACTTCTTATTTGGAACACGATGGCTAGCAGGTTAGCTATGCCCATTTATATATTGTTTTAATTTTATTTTATTTTTTTGTCAACAATAATAATGCATTACTTCTAAAAAAAAACTAGATCCATGGGTTTCAGGATGATGTTTCCATAGCAATTAACAATTTAAAACTTTTTTTTTTTTTAATTGGAAAATAATATTGCATGTAACAGGAAGCTGAAACCCGGGAAAACTCAGAGCTGCCATGAGGTAGACTGAGGTGAGGATGCTAAGGAAACCGTATCCATTTGGTGGAACTGGGATCAAACCACAGACCTTAAGGTCAGTTGGCGTGCATTAGTCGAACCACTGAACACCCACTGCTACACCTTAATCACTACTTTCATTGACATCAGCCAGTCACAGCCTGACATCTTTGCCTTTAGACCAATCACATCTAGAGTCATCCAGAAATAGATGGTCTCTCCACTCAAACTGCAGCAGCACAACCACCAGCCTCCTCAGCCTTTCCATTTATATTCTATTCTTTTACGTCTCACTCTATATAAAACAGCACTTGGATGTTTTATCAATCTTCCTTAGGTTACAGTTAAGCTTTAGGCATTATGTGTGTTCTACTCACCCCTGAGTTTGGGTACGCTGTCCAGCCCAATTCCGCTGTGGCCACCCGTGTGTCCATCAATGTCTCTGGAAAAACAAACACACTGCGGTTAGCCTCAGAACAAGATATTTTAAGCAGAATTGTCGAAGCGGGAACACACGGAAGCTTGGATGATCACTTGACACCATCACGGGGAAAAAGAAATCAAAAAGGCAAATCCATCCCAGCCTTAAAACCATCTCTTCGGAAACTGAGGAAAGATGGAAAAAATTGGCAGTTTATCAGCCCGTCAAGCTGTTAAATGTTCAATCATGAAACTTGTGCACGCATCCTGTCATAGTGAGCGTGGATGTGCTACGGATTCATGGACAAACGAGAGGAAATTGTGTGTAGCGGAACTGCTTCAAAAACAGAGCGAAAGAGCGCCAGGTTGAGGTCACTGCTGTTAGTTTTTCTTTTGGTGAAATTTCCTGACAACTATCACAAATGGCAACGCTCCAAAGGCCTTGCTTGGTTAAAAATACAACTAAATCGGGAAGGTTGAGTCTATTGTTTATGATTTTCTGAACAAAAATAAAGATATAATTAGCTGTACCAGATATTTTTTTCTGTGCAGTTGAGCAAAATTTGTTTTACACCTGTACACATATATTTTATGCAGCTCCAAAGGTAGAAATGAGACCACTGTGTGTTGTCTGCATCTAATTCAAACATGCTTTATGCACAGAGAACCAGGAAGAACAATGTTAGCCTGCTAGTTGTTGTTAGCATGACTGTGCTAAAGTTGTGAAACACGCTTATAAACTCATCAGTGTGAATAATTAGGATGATAGGAGTGACTAAGGCAAGTGAAGAATAACTTTGTACCTCTGTAGACTGTTTAAAATGAACAAGTTGTGTTTTTCACATTTTGAAGATAATAAAAATCAGGTACAACGCCTTTAAAAGTATTCTGTCATACACACACAAAGGATCATTTCAAAGCCTATTGCAGTGCGGACCTGTCTGCTGGAATGCAGCGTTCCTGCCTGTCCTGTTATTCCATGGCAGAAAACAAACCACAGACAGATCATTCTAGCAACTCCAGCCCAAAACGTGTGTCAGCGTCGTGGTGATTAATAGTGAATGTGTCTTGTTGGCACGCTGTGTTCTGAAAACTGATATGGAGGCAGGAAAGAGGAGATAAGAAAAAAACAGCACAAAAACAGTTGCTATCATACATAATGATGAAGTGATTGGCAGTCGGACTGGTTTAACTTTGGGATTATGTAGAATGCCACTAGAACAGGAGTGTCCAAACTATGGCCCAGGGGCCAAATGCGGCCCTCAGACCAGTTTTTATTGGCTCTCAGGCCTCCTGTTGAACCGGTCCAATTGATCATAAGCAGTATTTTTTACATCAAATGAAACTATTTCTACCACAATAACCTCAAACATCACATTGCATTGTGATACAGACCTAAAATGAATGTGTTTTAAGCCTTCTTAATATACAGCGGCTCTGTCAAAGCTGTGTAAAAAGCACTGCACTGCACTGCACTGATCACTGGTCTGTGGCCCTCTGCTTCGAATGTGTTTTGAGATGTGGCCCTCTCTGAAAAAAGTTTGGGTACGTCTGCACTAGAAAGACCTACTGTTCAAGTCAAGATCAAGACTCAAATGTAGGAGTTTCTAAGTCTCTGGGAAAGAATCGACCTATTGAACCATAAAATGTCTGACAGTGACTATAACATTAAAAAAAAAAAAAAAAAAACTTACTGCCCCTGTGTTTTGGCCCTGTGCAACTGTGAAGAATCTACGTGAAGAATTTAGTATGTGATTCTTTTCACAACTAGCTTTAATGTTATAATTAAAAGCACCTCTCTACACTGACCCCTCTACACTGACCCCTCTATAGAAGGAAGAAGCAAAACGTTATTTTTCAATCTATCCTCCACAAACCTACGAGTAAAGTGCTTTTTTTATCTGAATGTTTATGTCACATTCATTTCATGAAGCTGCTCCCATAAAAATAACAGTGATTTATTTGACAATGTGGATGAAAGTGAACACATAATGTGATATTGTGATATTTCTACCACCATCATCATACAGTACTGATGTTTTATTGGATTCAGCTATTGTAAATTCTAAAGGGGAAATATGTGATGCTTTTAATAAGTAATTTATCTCTGCATGTGATGTTTGGGATAATAATGTTGATCCTTCTGATCTTGATTAAGTTGAATCTGAACCTCAGGCAGACAACTGTCACATTTTCTCTTTAAGACCTTTCATTTACACGGAGGTCTTAAATACTCTCCACTCCATAGACCCAAAGAAGTCCACAGGAGCTGATGACCTTGATCCAAAACTTCTGCTACTAGCTGCCCCATATTTAATTCAACCTATTTTACATATTTTTAATGTATCTATTTAAATGGCAGTTATACCAGAATGATGGAAAACAACATGTTTTGCCTTTACATAAAGGTGGGACAGCAAAAAATGTAAATAATTTCCGGCCAATATCTAAAGAACCTCGTCTTGCAAAAGTTTTTACAAAAGTTAGTTGCAAATCAAGTTACAATTTATTTAAATAAATGCTCCATTTTGAAGTCTTATCAATCAGGTTTCAGAAAAGGGCAAAGTACTGGCACTGCAACCACAAAAGTTTTAAATGACATTTCCACAGCCCTTGGTGACAAACAAGATTGTGTAGCTCTGTTTATTGATTTAACTCAAGCTTTTGATTCAGAAGATCATAAAATTCTCTTGAAGCGTCTGAAGCATATTGGATTTGACAATTCTACATGTAATTGGTTCAAACAAATCTTGTATTCCATTGAATTACAGAAAAGAAATTCTTCAAGCAAACTTTCTTTCTGTACTGGATTATGGAGATATAATATACATGCAAACCTCAGCCTCTACTTTGAAACCTTTAGACTCACTCTTTCACTCAGCCCTTCGTTTCATAACAGGTGATGAATGTAAAACCCATCACTGTACACTCTGAAAACGCCATTGGCCATCGCTGTCTGTCAGAGGAGAACAACACTGTATAAAATGTATTTATAAGGGACTACTTCATAGACCTGCCTGAATATCTCACTTGTTTGTTGAACTTTGGTACAAGAACTTTTGGGACAAGATCTCATAATTGTCTGTGTCTAAAAACTGGCCATACTAGAACTGAAATGGTTATTTTGCTTCCAAAAAAATGGACATTTCAAGGACATGTAAAACTAGATACACTGGTGCCACTAATGCACTTTAATAATCTGATGATAAACATTTATAATCACACCTGCTCCAGTTTTTAACGTTTTAAATGGAGCCATGTAGTTATTTCTTCAGTTTGTTTTTGTTTGTATTTTTCTATATTTTAACAGGGCCCTCATGAAAAAGACTCTGAGTGCTCTCACTGGGCTCTCCCTGTATAAATAAAGATATATGAAATTAAATGAAAATTATTACAGGGAATGTCGGTGTAATGTTTTGTAATAGACAACAAAACAACATGATTTTAACTGCCAGCCTACACGGTACACAGGGGAATAACACCTATACCAAAGTAATATCCTTATTATATTTACTTATGTTTTATTTGCACACAACTCTTGTTTGTTGTGTCCATGGTGAGATAAGACCAGGAGACAGCAGTGTGAATGGAATGCGTGGTGACGATCAACAGACGATAAGAAGCCTCTGATGAAATGTTCCGAGCAACGGCTGTGTCTTGGGCTTGGACGGCCGCCATAGCAAACGGTTGGCTAGCAACGCCCACTCGTGTTGTTGATCAAGGGCAGGACTCAAACTCTGATTACATGAATAGACAACACTGCCAGGAAGTGTCCTCAGTCAGGCAGGTCCGGCTCTTGGGTTTGATGCTGTTAGTCCTTAAAGAGGAGACTCTCTACTCTCTGTTCACACACAACTCCACTGGATACAGCTTCTTGTATTGTTTTGTGTGCGATTTTATACATTCATAGAGTTTGTGAAATCAAGATACTGAATATTCATTAAGCCTTAAAATTCACATGGGTTTGTATTTCTCTTGAAAACAATTGTTATTGTTCTTAAGATAAATAGGTTTCAACTGATAATACAAAGCAGCTGAAGTAGTTTGGAGTTTTAAGAGATTTTATTTATGTATTATTGAGAGAAACACACAAAGCTAAAAACTGAATAAATAGAAACAATTCCAATTTGAAATGGCCACTATTATTCCTATTATCCACTATTATTATTGGATCTTATTTGGCCCCGCCCACTTTGACCGTAAATGCTACTAAAACCGCGCTTTCTTTGTGGTGGAACTTCCGGTTAAGCAGGAATCCATTCGTTCATTTCAATGGAGAATGTGGGAAAAGTTTTGCCGCTAAAATCTGATATAAAGTAGGTAGATTTGTGTCAAATGTTCAATGTTCATGAGACCAACAAGTCAACACTGCACTGATTCTCTGGAGGCTTTAAAGTGGCTCTTTAGTCCTGAATGATGATGGTGGTGCTCATGGCAACTTCCGGAATAAGGTAACTTGAGATATGTAATAACTTATTGAACAGATAATATAATGTATATAATATAAGGTAGCACACATTGGCCAAACCTTTCATTTTCTCTGCTAACCTCAGACAAATTAATTAGCCTGAGTAAGTCGTTAGTCATTTATGCTCTGAATATACGACACACCGACGCAGACACCTCCACAAAAGCCCAGTCCAAAGCTCCTTTTCCATACACCTGCAGTGACAGGCCTGTTCACACCCACTTTCCATTAGAATATTTCAATTTCCCCCGGATCCACATTGCTTTGTCTATCTCCTCAGCCTTCTCCAGCCTCCCGCCTCAGCAGCCCCCTGTCAGCTGTGAAGATAGGAGAGGCACGCAGCCCTTAGCGGCAGCCAGCATCGCGGGGACTGCCAGGGCCTTCTCAAGGGAAATCACACGAGCTTTAGTCACATCACACAAGCACTTGGGCTACCATTTTCTATTTCCTTTAGAAATAAGAAGAACTATAGGGGAAGAAAGCGGGAGATGGTTCAAATGAAGGGTCGTATCAGGTCAAAGGCCCGTGGGAGGAGTGTCTGAGAAGGGCCGCAGGGACACGTCTATAGCTATTAGCCAAATCTCTAAGTAACCAATAAGTAAATAATGTATGCTAAATGGGTATTAGCGCTGGGGTGTGGCAGCTAGCACCTGTCCGCTACCGTCAGGGAATTTGCAAAACGTCTCAAGGGACTAAAGCCACGAGTGGGAGATTGAAACGCGCTGCAAGGCCGACCATTCATCCATTTAATTGTAAGTGGATTTGAAGAGTTCCATTCAAAATGAGCTATACACTAATTGTATAAATTATTAATGTGCATTATTGGCTTAAAGTTGAATTTAAAAGCCGCATGACCTAAACTTGCATAACAATTAATTTTCATAAAACATATTCATAGAAATCCAGTGGGAAACTAATCACGTTTGAGAGGTCTCTTTACAATCTACAGTGAGGGCCCTCTGAGAGCTCTGGTCGGCTTCAAGAGTGAAAATGACCAAAATATCCAAACAATGATGTAAATGAAAAACAACATACATAATACAGAAGCGGTTATGTGGCAGAGTGGTTAACGTTCCATCTTCGCAGTAAAGAATTTGCAAGTTCACTGCAACTGACAACAATAGCTCTTAGTGGACAGTGCTTGTGCTCCAAGTAATGAAGACTTAAAAAGCGATTTGGAGAATGTATCTTATATCTTACTAGTAAAATAAATGAATGTGAAGGAATGGTTTGGAGTTCTATGTATAGACAACATTTGTATTGATATTAATGTCATTCTGCCCCCCTAAAACCCATAGCTGCTACAATATAAACCAGATCGAACCAATGCAATATTCAGCCTTGTTTTAGGAGCATTTAAGTGTGATATATTTCTAATAGGGCTGTCAAAAGTATCAAAAATCAGATACTAATTGATACTAAAACTAGCATCGAAACTAGGTACTCACTTGAGCAAGTATCAATACTAAAAAAGCCACATTCTGCGGACAGAAATGAACCTTTCCTGAATAGCTTTAGAATGATAGACACATAGACTAATATACGCCCATGGACCACTATGGACCCTACTGGACGACTGAGGGATTACACGGATATGCCACATGGTAATATAAAAGAATGTAACTCTGTTCCACCTTGTGATGTCATATGGTAATACGGGAAGTGCTCCACTGTGTTTTTAAACTCCATACACCTTCACTAGAATCATTTGGATAATTTAAGCCTGGAATTGCCAATCTCTACTGAACAAAGGTAGCTGTACCTGAAAACTATCACTACATGACATCACCAGGTGGAACAGAGCATTTTGAGCTTTGGACATGTAGACAGACCAACAACAAAGGGTTTCTCAAACCCGTGTGAATGAAACAAAACACAACTCCAGGTTTGTTTTTGACAAGGCTATAACAAGGCTTAAAGATCCCACAGCATCAATTTTGTGTAATATAGGACCTTTAAAGCCCACAGCCTAATGTCATCCATTTCTGATATTATTCTGTGTCTGCGACTCGGGGGCTCCTGTCTGTTCCACTGGCTCCTGTTCTCTGATCACTGTTACGTCTGGCTGCCCTACAACGTTCTCACCTTTCACTTTGTATCGAGCCGTTTGGAACACAAGCAGAGGGAGGAACGGCCGCTGACTTCTCTCTGGCCTGTTTTGCCTTTGCATTCTGTATAGTGCACCGTCAGCGTCACCTCCTCCGGCCCACGATAAATTAAGCCTGGCCTGGTTCGGCGGTGGCAGTGCACTCTATGAGAAACATATTAACATGGGGAGTTTAATGTTGAAGGTGTAACCCGGGATCATAAATCTGCAGGGAAACAATAGCTGCTGGTTGTCACAGGAATTCAAATGAAGCTACGTCCTCAGAGCTGTGGCTTTTCATGCGTGGACCAATGACTCAAGATGAAACACACAGTTATAGAGTTGGTGACACTGACTAATTGTAAATATCAATAAGTAATGGAGGTGGGGAATACCTTGTTAGAAGTAGTTCAGTGTTTATATTAGATTTATTGTTACAGAAAGACAAAAAAATACTGTAAAGATATAGTGCCAATGTCAAATAAACCCCCCAGAACTCTCCAAATCAGTTACAAGACAACTGCGATAATATTATACAGGGGTAAAAGATGTGCATTGTGCCACCTGGTTATATATCATCACAATTTTCAGTTTGTACTAAAATGACTCCTTTTTGCCATATGCTCCATAACTCTTATATGCAACCTTGTGCTTGTGTCTCCTATATAGCTATACTCTATGACACCCGTGGATCATTATGTTATAATTTGCACATTTTAAATCGCAATATTCATCTAAAATGACTTAATGAAAGAAAGAAGTCCACTGATGTCCGCGTTAAAAAACTGCTGTGCCCAATGGGAGCTGACGTCGCCGTAGACATCATCACAACAAAGAGTCGGCTCCTCCGATGGATAGTTGCACATCACGCTAGCTATTTGTACCAAAATGACTACGCAACGGTGCTGAATCCTACGCGTATCACAGATTAAGAAAAGAGATTGATCGGCAATATGGTGTCTTGAAAATACGAGTTTAAAAATTGCTCAAACATGCCAGAACCACTCCAAATACAACTTCGGGTGAGGAAATGGTGAAGGGAAACAAATATAACATGGTTAAAAGCTCTGAAGAGTTGATTTTGCAGAATAGCTTTAACTCAACTCAAATTTTGGCAGGTTTTTCATCAAAATCGGTTATAATTTGCTTTTGCAGTCAGAAGAACCATTTGTTTGGAAGAAGAGACTATGGAAAGAAACATAAAATTGTCCAAACTTGTTTGTCCAAATACTACATGCTATATATCCTTTGTATATGTATCTACAAGATTTTGAAAATCCATTTCTACTCCTCTGCATCACATGGAGAACAGGCCTGTCACTGTGTGTGACTTAAATGGCGAAAACTCTGAAGTCTCACACTGTGCCATAACCAAAGCTTTAACCGATGGGGCCTACTGCTCCCAATCCCAGAAAGCACTGCTCCTCATTAGCACCAAGCGACAGATCGATAGCAAACGGTAGGCTGTTTCCACAGATAGAGAAGAAGACGGGGGTGGCTGGGGTGAGCGTGGGGGGGGGACTGCATTAAACATTGATGGAGCCTTGCGTTAGAGATCGATACCACTGCCCTCTTCACACAATTACACGTCAGCAAGGAGTCGTATGATACATCACAGCGACAAGCATAATTACATATCGCGGGGGCTCGGGAAAAAGACGGAAAGAAAAAACATTTAGCAAAAGAGAGAGGGAAGAAAAGCAAGAACAGGTCACCCATGATTACGTTTGCGTCTTTAAGGTGCAGCTCAGCAGTTTGGAGACTATAGTTGCATGCGTAATTCTACTCCCTTTGTGTGCGAGGCTGTATGATTGTGTGGCTTGTGGTCGATAAAACATGTGCTCGCCGGGTCTTTAGTCAATACTTGAGGACAATTCTCAGAGGATTTCCTCGGTCTAAACCCTCCAACACATCTTTGCCCCATTCAAGATGTGGGCGCCATTTACAGCATTATGGGAGATGAATGAAAGAATCTGAATGCACTGGACGAATTCAGTGTTGTTTGCGGCAAAAATGGCAGAGTATGAATTTGGTTACTCCCAGTGTTGAGTATGTACAGTGCTGGTCTAGTGTTGTGTTTATATTTAGTCAAAGTCTATTTTTATTCAACATCTTATTTTTTGCATGGCTTCATTTTATAAAAGTTTTACTATATTTACTATAAAAATTTTACTGTCATTATTCATTGTGTTATGTTGCACTATATAGACAATGGCAATAAAACTGTTATTTTTCTGATTTGTAATTCAGATGTTACAAACTGAAATTTCTTTTACTCCTTTATCTTTCTGTCTTTATTCATTTGTTCATTTACTTATTTATTTACTCTCCGTTGCTCCCTAGTTCAAGGTTGTTGGCTTGTTTTGTCATTTAAAGTGACAATCATGTCTGAAAGAGCAAAAAAGAATAAGACTTGTGAAGGGAGCATGTGATTGTATCAAAAAAAAAGACAGAGAAAGAAACACAAAAATATGGATTTAATGAGACTGTTTAAGTGGGGTTTAACTTCTTATAAATGGAATCAAGATGGCGGGAAGAGTGGAAGAGGGGGTGTAGAGACCGAGATGAAAAATGAAAAAAAAAAAAAAAATCAGGAGGAGAAATCAGCAGGATTGAAATGAGCACTTAACAGTGATGAAGCCCCATGGCTGCCTGCTGGGCCTGGCGTCTTAATACCAAGCCCCAAAAACAAAATGACAAACAAGCAAGAGACCCCCCCACCCCCCACCCTCACCCTCTCCCCTCTTTCCTGCAAACTAATCAGTCGTCCACTTGGGAATTTAGGAGGACAAGAAAGGCAAAAGACATGACGAGTATTTTCTGAACAAATCATCAAGACTGCAAGTTTATCACACAGAACGGGGCTGGCTCTTTGTGTAAACACGGCATGTCTGAGTTTGTAGAACTGTTTACCCATAAATAGTAAATGAATGTCACCTTTGTCCTGGTCAGTATTAGTAAACCAAAGACCATTCTAGAGTTTAAGATAATCAACTTCAAGTATGTTTACTCATCATAAGAAAATGACAGAGTATATTTATTTAAAGTCCCACAGCGTAACTTTTAACTCTAAAAATAGACTCAATTAAAAGCATAAATGTTCATTATGGATGTTTTTAGTGAACTAAAATACTTGAAAAACATGCCCCTTCACTGTGAACGGGCTTGTATCTCCACACATCTCTCACTGAACGCTGCTGCTCTTTAAAAAGGCTTTAACACAACTCTTGCAGTGTTATAAATTAACGTTTTATCTGCAGATTACTTATAAAATGAGAGACACAGTGTGAAGCAGTGAGAGGAAAGGCGGTGGTTTGAGGTTATAGTGAGTTCAGCGAGAGACGAATTTCCTGCACAGACAGAAGAGTTCAACTCGTGCAGAACACGTCTGCTTCTCCTGCAGCTCTCGTGCCTCTCCTCAAAGTTTACAGCTCCTTTTGTCACTCACAGAGCAGAGACATGTCTGCTCCCACCACAGAAGTGCAAAAATCCTGTGTTTTCAGACGCGACGCCCCATCCCAATTCAACAAACTCCAATGGAGGCGCGGGCTCACGTGCCGCGTATGCGCTGTGTGTGTGCGCAGCCGGCCGGTGTGTGCGCTCATAGAAAATACTGGAGGCAGCCATTTGGTCGCGCGTCGAAGCGCCTCGGCGCACGTCGGCCTTTAGTCTCACTTGTTTCCTTTCTGGGGACACCACATCATCTGCCAACAAACATTCAGTAATTTATGGTAATTTAAATAAAAAATACATATAAACACAAAACATAAAATATATATCCTTCTATATATTGACATGAGCCTGGTATTTTTATGAATTTCATGTCTTTGAGTCTTTGGGAAGTTGACAGGAAAAGCTTCTAAAATAGCAGCTACAGACAGCCGACAGGAATACCTCAAAAGAAATGTGTTGCTGCGACGACTCCCTGAAGACGGCGGTGACAATGTGGTTGATTTGAAAATTGAAGAGAAAATAATCTGCCCTCCTTGGAGACGTTACTTATGGGGATACACAAGTCCCTTTGCATCAACGCGCCTTAGATGAAATTTGACGCTAGCAAAGGCAGTGGTTGGCTTACAAAGAGAAATATGTGTTTCAACTGATCCGGACCTGCCATCCCTCAAACTGCCACAGATAACAAAAAGTAAAAAAAAAAAAAAAACACAAAATAGACCTGGATTGTAGACTGATGGTAAGAGTAGATTTAGCATTTTTGGCAGATTCAAAAACGCTCTGATAAAATGTTGTGTAAAGTGTAAAGACAACTGGCAGAGACAAGTGCTGCTAATTTTTTAGTCAAACAAAAATGTGGCTTTCTTAGAACAACAAAGTAGCAATCAAGCTAATTATTAATTGTAATGGATGAATGAAGTGAATAATGAGCATGCATTGTTTTTAGTGATGTGTTCAAAGAAAGTTTAATCTGTAATAGGTTTGGGCAACATTGACAAAAATGAATATTGAGATTCCCGACATCCAGATAAAAATACTGAGACAAGATTACTTCAGATCAGCAAAAATCTGTTAAAACATATCATTAAATATATAAGTTGGGGTTTAAGTATCAGACAAATGTAAAATGGCTGCACTTACCTAGAAAGATGGAAAAATACTTAAAAAAAATCTATCATTTTCATTTCTTTTTGCAGCATGTATTTTATTATAAACAATACTTTCAATATTACCATTGTACATACTCCTTTAAGTACTCCTGCATTAAAATATTACCAGCTATAAAATGCTGTTAGTAAATGGAATAAATGAAACCTCTTGTGACCTCTGGGTTAGGAAAGAAAAGTATAACGTTTATTTTGAAGGTCACTTTTGGTTAAAACAGCAAGAAGGACATTGTATAAGGACTTGGACACGTCTGGTCCACTACAAAAGCTGACAGTTCTTTTGAGTTATGTCACCAGCGTACAAACTCGTAAAATATCCTCAAAGCCAGAGCTGCAACATTAGTCAATGGCAATTATAGTCATCGTATTTAGTTTTGATCATAGACTGTATATATAAATGGACAGAGCTAACCCGCTGGCCGCCGCGTTTCAAATAGGAACTGAGCATGGGCGCACTTCTGGCTCCATCGACTGGCTCCACTTCACTTTTTATTGAAAAACAGTCACCCCTCTCTCCTCATTCTGCTCATAACATGTTCATATTAACCCGCTCTACAAGATCTTGGTATTTTTATTTCGCTATTGTGTCCGTAAATCAGGTTATGAACATTAATAACGAGTAAATCAGACGCGTTCTTTCTCTGAGGTCACTCCCGCTAGTGTTAGCAACAGGTTTGACTGACAGCGTCGGAAAGGAACAAATATGGAACTCGACTCCAAATTGGCCCCTATAACCGCTCTAGCCTCGATTAGCTTCATTTGACTGGAGCCGAACGCTACGGGTGACGTCACACTCACTTAGTCCACTTCTTTATACAGTCTATGGTTTTGATCCAAGATTATAATGCCTCATCCACAATTGTGTTTATTAAAAATGCATTGCGTGAATCAATTATTAATGAGGCTAGGTACAAAAAGTTCCACACCACTTGCAAATATGATGTTCGTATATTTTTACATCACATTTTTTCATTGACTAGAAGAAATTATGGTCTTACAAGCAGCCAAGAACCAAAACAAAGCACCATTAGATCAGCAGCAGATGTTAGCATAAATGCGCCACCAGATAAGGAAATTAATCGAGATGCAAGAACAGCAAGAAAGTGATGAAATTATCCCATCAACACAGCAAGGTGACATTCTGTCTGGCCTCGGCACATCTGGGACGCCACGTTGCATCAGGCTTCAACCTTCTACACTCAGTTTCCCTGCCATTAGCGCGGCGTAAAGGCGGTATTCAAGAAAAAAAGAATAGCATTTCCTCTTGGCTATCCAGGTAAAGAGCACCCACCCACACACATACACAGCACATCTCCTGGTGGTCAAGTCAGTGGGCTATAAGCACAAACAATCCAGTTCCATCTCCTCTTCTCCTCCTCCTCTGTTCTCTCAGTCCTTGGTTCCAGCCGGCATTGGTCAGGTGTAGGGAGGTTAGGCACACCATTTGCATTCATTAACATTGCATTAGCCGACAGAGCGATCTTTAGAAAGCAGGGGCTGCCGGAGAGTGTCATCTTTAATTCATCATAACCCCACCATCCTCCCACACAGTCCTGTTCGGTCCCTATCCTTCCCCATTTCTGCAGTCACCAACCTATACCGTGTATTTAAGGGTCGTTTTCCGGAACAATCTGTCAAATGTGCAAATGTGTTCTTCTGGGATAGCCACTATAGCCACTGACAGAAAGTGTGAAATATTACTGCGAAATATAGAATTGATTGACACTTAAAGAAGACACATTATGCTTTTTGGGGGTATTAGTATAAAACGATAACATACTGTACATAGATATTATTTTTTTACATTTTGTTCATTGTAAACTCCAATATTGATGTTAAAGGGGCTTGATTAAAAGTAGGTCCATTGGCTTCACGTTCAAAACCACAGAACAGACGGGCCCCGCCTTTTCATAGTGGCATTTCAACAAGGAGTGAATTTTCATTTACGTGCTTTTATTGTTGAAAAATTGCCGTGACTTTTGAAACCCTGCGTGTATCACCCGGATTTCAAATCTTTTGTATAATCACAATGCAAGTAAGTACTATATTCTGCAGTAAATAACACGGGAACTGAACCAAGTGAATTTTATTAACAAAGGATTACTATTTTTATTGGGCTGAAAGATAAGCATAAGTCACAGAAACAGTTTCCGCCAATGAACACTTAGTGCCAACTCCAAGCAAAAAAAGAAATTCAGGGAACTACAGACGCTTCATATCGCATACTGAAACAAATCAATAGTTCTCAGATAACTTTACGGCTGGACTGACTATATATCTGTACGTAACATAAATGGCATCACAGTTTCGTAAATACACAGCAGAAACTATGCTTTCTCCTTGGCCGATTACTGACCCTTCCTGGAAATTTCATCATAATCTTGCCATTACTTTCAGAGCTATCTCCCTAACAGATACAGCCCACACGGTAATGACCATTCGTGTAGCTAGGAGTATCAGTTTCAGGTACTAAATCAACAGTCTATGGAAAAGCCAATTACCAAAGCAATCCGAGGTAATATGGTTAGCAGCATTCTACACTAGGGCCCACTGTTTCTACTATCCCCTGTTTCTGTGCTGGTGACACTTAGAGCAGAAATGTGATCTCAAATGTGATCTCCTTAATGTAGCCTAGATCTTTTTGGTCCGGGGCAGTGCTGTTTTGGGAATTGCGTAGCTACTGTGAGACCTAGTTTTAATGGATTCTAATGTGGGGCAATCCCGTGTTAGAACTACAGTGTCCTCTCTGGCATGATATAGGCCTACTTACGCAGACCCAGTAACCTTTTCATGACGTCAAAGAAGATGCAGTAGCTTCTGGGAACAAATATGGAGCATTTTAATGATGTAAGTCCATGTTTGTGCCCATTAAGTGCAGAGATCCGCAGATCCAGCGTTTCCTGTTCTAATACCAATTCCAATCTGCCAGTACCAGATATGAAGCACTACCAGAGCATAAATGGAAAATAGCATTCATTTTCGTGAAACAATTATCCAGATTTTCCAAATCTGTATGTATCAAGTAACAGAGCAAATTTATACTAATAAAATGTGTAAACACGAGCCGTTTTAGGCCAGCAACAACATGGTCTTATTACATGTCTAAAAGGATATCAGCTGAACCAATACCATCCAAATCCAGGGACCAGATATCTGATACCAGTCCTGGTGCATCCGTACTTAAGTTTAGGTTATAGTTTTAAAAGTAACATTTAAGTCTTATTCAAATTTCCAACATTTTAAGTCCAGAGTTATGGCCTTGGGATTAAAAACACCACAAAATCAATTGTCTAATGTAGCATCTTCCAACATCATTAAAGAAGCACACATACATGAATTTGCAATGCCAAGTCGAAGGCAAGACACGTATTGATCAGCTAATGCTTTGAGTCAGCACATGTGCATAAGGCAATATAAAGTGTTTGTCAGCCCGTTAAACCCACTAGATAGAAGAGGTTGATATTACAGAGGTTTATGGGCGAGTAATGAGGCTAGAATCTGCTCGGGTTTGCTGTGGCGGCAGACCAGCAGCAGTGACCAAGCAATAATCCAGATGGGAGCCATGCTAGCCTCCCACAACCATCACAATTCTCATTACAGCGAGTATTACCTCAGCCGGCCACTCTGCTTTTAAGAAACCTGGCAATTTGCAGCAGTAAAACGGCCTAATTACAACTGTTATCAGGCTCCTACCTCGCAAAACTGAATTTAGAGGGAGAGGCTGGGCATCCCTGACGCTTCACTGGCTTTTGTATTGGCTGGTGTCCAAATTGTACCAACCACACCCCCCTAATGTCATTATTCACTCTATAACAACTGCACTTATCACCAAGCTCGCTCCCCTTCAACATTTTTAAAGAGCTGAATTGCAATCACTTAGCTGAATCGATGCCAAAGTCAATGTCCCCAATTTAAAACAACAAATCAGCTGACGTGAACATGAGGTTCTGAAAGATTGGGTTGTGCAAAGAACATATTGCCAAGAATGGCTCGCCAAGTGGAAGGGAAAATGACACTTTGAGTAGTGAATACTGTTTACGTTGGCTAAACCACAGCTACGGAGAAAATTTTAATGTAATTTAAACTTTGGCTTTAAGAGTACAGTGCACCTTGGGATTTTTTCCCTGCTTGGTTATCATCAGAGTCATTACTGTCGGCCTGTTAGAGAAGGCAAACCTTTAAAACATAATACAAAAGCAATAAACAAAAGAACAATTATATCAAAGCATCCATATAAAATAAACTGCTCAAATTACACCATGTGTATAACTATAACTACTGTCCCTACTGCTACTATTACTATTACTACTACAATATACAGACAACATTTTTGGCAAGTACATATTCTCCCAAATGTGAGTTCTCTAGCCTGTCTGGAGTGGCTTTGACATTTCTCAGCTCCACATAAGAAAGTCGCCCCCCTCAGCTTGGCCTTATCATCACTTGGGCTGAGGAGGAACACAAGTTAACTGCCAGGGAGAAAAGCTGTCCATGCTAGGTGCACTGGGGATTGTGGGAGCCTGACATTTAGCACTGAGCTATGGCTAATGGGCTTTCCAGGGTTGGCTAAAGCAATGTTGTTCTGTAGGCAGACCAGGGTATTTGCTGAGTGACCAAAAATATGTTACTCAACTCCTTCTCACTATAGTCCCTCAGCCTAATTAAAACAGTAAGGGAGGCTATAAAGGCTGTTTGGGGTATCACTTGAAAAACATAACTAAACAAGTGCAATTGTTAAGGAGATACATTGCTTCAAGTATTGCCAAGAAATATGTGGTGTGCCAAGGACAATCTTTTGTGGCTGACAAGGTTATAGGCACTGTAGCTAAAAGTAAACATAATTGTCCCTGTAAGGTGCAAAGCAGGTAGTGTGCACCTAAAGGAACTCACCCACAAAACCTCACATGGTTTCAGCTTCATTACCACTGTGTCACCATTAGCATGCCTAAATAACCCCAAGCTAATTATTAACCAGTTCAGTTGTACCCAGATTTGATGTGTATACTTATGGACACACTTTATTTACCCTTTAGAGAAATGTATCCCCTGTATTCGACACATCCTTCAATGTCGCTGAGGAAACCTGTCAGGAGCAGTGCCGTGCCTGGGAACCCATGTCCAAATCTTGAACCACTATTTTAGCTGGAGGATTTCACTTAATGTGCGTGTTTTTGGTTTGATGGGAAAAACAGAAGTGCCCAGAGGAAACCATCCAGACACGGAGGGAGACGTGCAAACTTAAAGGAGAATGTCGAATCCGGAACCTTCTTGCTGTAAGGCGAGAGTGCTAGGTAGTAGGCACAGTAGTCACAGCAGCCAACATGTTGAAGATCTTTGAAGAAAGCCTAAACTTATGCCAAGACCAGAACAATGGGTTATATTAGAAATGTAAAAGATTTGCCTGACCAGCCAGTCCCTTCTACATTCTGTTCAAATCCAGAAGAGTCTGGAATCAGACCATAGAGCGTGACAAACCTCATCCTACTCCAACCAAGTCCAACCACGGCCGCTCATTTGTAGAGTCTCTCAAATGCAGAAGACAAAATTCTCGCATCATTGAGCACAACATATAAAACTTCTTTTTCCTGAGATAAATAAGAGTTTGGGACTTCGATGGATGACTGTGCAGAAATCGCTGTTTCTTAGTCATCTGTGTTATTTTTTTCCCCCTTTTTACTCCTAAACCGCCATGTTTGTTTTTACCGGAACGGAGCATGCATCTCTCTGGTTAATCCACACCTTCTGCCTGTCAATCAAGCCCTCTGGAATCGGGGAGAGAGGATACGGTTCCAGACCTACTCGTCTTTGTAAAGTTTTGTTAAAGCATGTACGTAGTTCTGGCTGGACAGGTAAGTAAAAGACCACAAATTGTAAAAATAGAAGAAGTGTGAGTGGAAGGACTGTGTTCGAGCATCAAAAGGTTTACAAGAGCGAACAAAAAACACTGTCCTTATGACTCCCTCTGAACTGAAGATAACCATCTGCTAATATGTGTAACCTGTACCCAGCAAAAAGCCACAGGCCAAGATGAGACAGATAAGGACGGAATATGAGTGTTCTTCACAAAACATATTGGTCAGCTAGAGAGGAGATAAGAAAAATGACAAAGCAATATGGCCTTGGATATCCTTTCATTTAATAACTGCCACCTCTGCCTGTCAGTATAGCATTTGTACGTCTGAAAGCATTTGGAACCCCAAGTAGAATTAACCCCAAATGGAATTAACCCCAAATGGATCTGCTCTTCTTTAGGAACCAATTCAAAACCAAATGAATATTGCAGGCCAAATCAAATGGACAATAGAGCGATGCAATAGTGAAAACAATGACAAAGAGATCATATATGCACACACCAGTATGTCCCGAGTGCCTAATCTCATAATATATGCAAGCTCACAACACACAAAGCCAGCTGCTGCGCCTATTACCTCCGCCGGTGCACTCCAAGTTTGGATGGCACTTGTGAGGGAACAGTGATAATCCTCCCTCTGAAAAGCAAACTCCAGACAACAAATACAGTGTGTCATCCAATCGAAAATGGCAGAGTTTCTTTGCAAAGCCCGTGTGCAACGTACCACTGAAAAGTAATAAAGAATCGTACGGCTGAGGGGGCGAGATCCGAACAGCGGCAGGCCTCATCCAATCTCATTAAATGCCGTTGTTAACCATGTTTGGATGCACCACAAAATTGACTCTTGCCTCTTGAATAATTCCCCCCGCTGTCAGAAAAAACAGACTAGAAGAAAAGATGGAGAAGAGGGAGGAGAGGAAGAGGAAGGGAGAGACAGCCTTGAGGAGGGTCTGACTGGGGTGCACTCCGCGTCTCATCTGTGGCAGTTAAAAAGAGCGACCTTGAGCCACCTTGAACCCACTGGAGCCGAATTTCAATAAAAGTCAAATGATGGTGCCTGCGGGGATGGGAGTAGAACGCGCTAAGCTCCAACTGACTGTGCAAAGAAGACCATTAAACAGTCGTACGGAGGTGTGAGCAAGTCAATCATCTGACACGCTCTCATCAGTGACAGGTGAGCTGAGGAGGGGCTATGGTTCTGATTTCAAAAAAGTTGGGATGAGCAAAGTCAGAATTAAATTATGCTCCTTAACACACAGAACACCTTCTTCTAGTTAGACGCAAAATCAGACGTCATTTGGCAAGAAAATCATCATGGCTTATAACAAAAATGATTAGACACGAATAAATAAATTCCCATTTATGCAACTGTTTGTGATTAAATTTACTTTTGATTTTTAAATAGTCAGATAAATCATTTGGGGAACAGTTGGCTACCATTGTGCTAATTAGCTGTACTAAGTGAAGGCCTAGAGATCAACTGTTTGTCTGATAAATGCCTTCCAGCATCTGGCTTGTTTCCAATATTTGTCTTAAATCAAGTAAAAAATGTATTCCAAGAAGCACTAATGCCAAAACTGCTAATGCAAAACTGTCTCATACTGTACCACTCAAATGTTTTTCAAAAAGTACAGTACTCCAATTATTTTTTAATGTCTTTCTACACTATTCCTGGGATAAAAGTGTCTATAATTATAGCTACATAGAGGTGTGAATAAGTCGCTCTTCCTCACATTACTCATCTCCATCAGTGACAGGTACGGTGAGAATTGGTAACAGCAGCCTTAGGGAGACCACACCACAGGGACCCACCGCTGATAGTCTTTGTACAGGTGTGAAAAGTGCAGGAGAGAGGCTGGACACACATGTGAATAAGCAAACATGATGAAGTCTTATTCAATTTAGCGTCTTGTCCCCTGGCACATAAAGTGAGAAGCGGGTAAGTTTTATAGCATCAGGAGTTTATAGGAGCGAATAAGAACACACTATCCTCTGAGCCTGGTGAGCCGGCCTCTCCTGCTCTCCAACGGCAACGCATTCTGGTCCCTCACGTTTGTGGAGGACCAATCGCAGCCAGTTATCAGGTGATTTAACAAAAGTTTGAGTTTATCACAATTTCCTATTTGCGTGAATCTTATTTGTCCTGTTTCTGACCATTTTTATACATATGTAAACCAGCATTTTTGTTTTGGCTTTTTTTTTTGTAATATGCCTATCGATTCTCCCCATTGGAACTCACAGGGTATGAAACTAAGTTTGTATTGACCTTATTCCGTTCCGCCCACTTTTGCCTCTAAATGCTACTAATCCGCACTTTCTTTGTGGTGGCACTTCCGGTTAAAAGGGAAGAATTTGATAACAGTTTTGCAGCTAAAATAACGTAGAAAGTAGGTTGATTTGTATAAAATGTTCTATGTTCATGTGACCAACAAGTCAACAATTCAACAATTCTCTGGGAGGCTTTAAAACGGCTCTGTAGTCCATATAGAACTTAACTGCTGTCAAAATCAGCAGCCCCATGTAAAATAATACAACCCGAATGACGATGGGCCCGTTGCGCCCACGGCAACCTCTGGAATAAGGTGAATAAATGAAAAAGAGTTAGTTTCCAGCCTACTATCCTATTTACACGTTTTAATACAATTTTGATATCCTCCAAACAAGAACGAATGTGAGACCGCTGACCGCGTGAATGCAATACATATTAAAGTGAATTCCTCCTCCTGTCCCTGGGTTAGTGCAGTGAGGAGCAGGTAATAGCAGCCCGGCCCGGTCCCTCCTGTAGCAAGCTCCTCACCGCAGGGACAGCAGTGGATAAGCCGCTGTGAATGAGAGGAAGTGCGCGGTGTGATGCGGCTCCCCTGACTGAGTGGGCCGTTCTACTGGGATCTTGTTAGTGTAGCTCTACCACACTCACACACATATGAACCTTGGACAATTATCTTCATACTTGCAAATAAGATCAGTGGAAGCATATAGCATAGCAGTAATACTTGGGTAGTCTATAAGAGAAATCTTTGTCAGATTGTCAATTTGGAAACCCCTCGTGTATAAGAGAGAAACGCAGCTAAAGGGATTATTAGTAAATCTACTAATATTACTGTGATTTTGGCTTCTTCTGCTACTACTATAGACTGTTTATATAAATGAACATAGCTGACCTGCTAGCTGTCACGTTCCAAATAGGAAGTGAGCACGTGCGCGCTTCCGACTCCGACACGGGCTTCAACTCACTTTCTACTGAAAAACTGTTGCCCCTCTCTCTGTAACTGCTGCTGTCAGACTCGTCATTTTGGTCTTAAAATGTTATATTAACCCCGCTCTACATGATCCTGGTGTTTTTATGTTGCTATTTTGTCCGTAATTCAAAATATGA
The DNA here is from genome assembly GCA_000787095.1 of Periophthalmodon schlosseri. Classification (NCBI taxonomy): domain Eukaryota; kingdom Metazoa; phylum Chordata; class Actinopteri; order Gobiiformes; family Gobiidae; genus Periophthalmodon; species Periophthalmodon schlosseri. The sequence goes on along the minus strand of KN483507.1, from coordinate 45,886 downwards.
ACATTAATAACATCTTCTTTCCCCGAGGTCACTTCCACTAGCGTTAGCAACAGGTTTGGTTGACCGTGTTGCTAAGTGTGGGTGGGAAGGGGGCTTTACCTGGCTACCTTTACCTAACAGCCTGGCTCCGGATTGGCTCTTTGGTTGCTATGATACTCACGGTCCTATAAAACTGCCAGCCTCGATGAGCTTCATTTGGCTGGAGCCACTCACAGTCACACTCACTTAGTCCACTTCTTTATACAGTTTATGCTACCATATAATTTTCAAGTACTATCTGTTTTACCACTAAGGTTGTTTTTATACTTTCAAAGCCTTTCTTAAAAAAAAAAAAAAAAACAGTAAAACTTTTAAAATTACTGTCCTGTTAATTTGTGTGCCGTCTTGTGCGCAGCAAGCAAAGTTGGCGTTTCTACATATTATGCAAGTACAGACATATTGGGCAGAAACAACGAGGGGCAATACCCAAGGGTCCAGTCAAATCAATGGGGATCTTTCCTGCAGTGATGAAGTCTTCTTCCTATATCCATCTCCATAAAAACACCAATGACTGCCCAGTGCCTCCAAGCCAAAAGCGCTTTAAATGCAACCACTAAATCCACATGCTTCTCGCAGCCTTTGCCAACTCCGCCTAGGGAAGTCCATATATTTTTGGACACAATCTTTGTTTCTTCCTTCCGGGCAGAGCTAGGCAGAATACATTGCGATGAGGGAATTGAGGGAGGGAAAAAAAGAGTCCGGAGGCATGAGGTAAAAAAAATAAAGTGAAAAAAAAGAGTTTGAGAGGATCTTGACCTTACAACGTGACGTGGAGGTGAGCTGGTTCTCTCTGAGGAGGCTCTATAACATGTGAGGAAGAGGAGGCAGAGGAGGAGGAAGAGGAGGAGAGCATTCGTATCTCTGGAGAGGAGGTAGAGTTTGTGAGGATGTTTGTCAGCGGGTGTATAGCTTCAGCTGACGCAAACTTTTCTCAACTTTCTTTTTGAAGCTGAGATTAAACAGACAGAATAAAAAAAGTGTATCCTCTGGAACTGTACATCACACATTTTGAGTTTTCTTTACAAGCATTGCCACAAGAAATGTTCACATCTATATGCATATACTTGCTTTAAAGAAACAAGGTAGGCAGCAGTGCAGGCTAGGGTATTTGATTTTCAAACCGTGAAAGGACTTGCGACACCGACTTGTTCCAAACTCTTACAAACCCTTTGGCACATCGCTGGTATTCATTCACATTCATTATTTTTCAGGCACATCCACAGCTTTAAACCAGCTTTTATAGACGGCCAAGAGGGATAGACTGCCCTCTCAAAGCCAACAAAAGCTCACTCCAAAACATACCATAGCGACGTCTTCCAGGTTTGCAATCTGTAGAGTTAGCAATTTAATTTTAACACAAAGTTCTATTTTACAATATTTGGGGAAAAACTCTTTAACATGAAAAAGTCAGGTACCCAAAATGCAATAAAAGTGGCCTAGTAGAAGAGAAGTTATCTTATGATTTTTGGTATTTTATTTATTCACTTATTCATTCCTTTTATGGCCAATGCATATTACTGAACATCTGTAAATACACCAGCCTATTAGCAAACAAGGGTAGTTTTAGTAGTACCGCATTTTCCAGAGTATAAGTCGCACCAGCCAAAAAATGCAAATTAATGAAGAAAAAAACATATATTTCACATATAAATCGCATCCGAGTATAAGTCGCACCCCCGGCCAAACTATGAAAAAAAAGTGCGACTTAAAATACAGTAGTAGTTAGATCTATCCAGTTTATAATGTAGTTGCGTCACTTGGCAAAACACCCCACCCATTTTGACTGAGTTGATTTTTTGAAGAGACTGTTGATGCGGAATGGCAGCCACATATACCAGTCAGCCCCAGGGCAGATGTGGCTGCTTGTTGACAGTGATCTCTACTATGGGAGCAAATGTCACTGTGCACATTATAGTCACAGAGCTGAGCCAAAGGCCAGCAGTGTGTTTTTGGCGCCCGGGTCACAAACCGTCGCGCGCACAAATCTGTCTGACATGACGCTGACCTCACTTGAGTTGGCACCCATAGGACACCCACGCTCTTGAGCTTTGGCCTCCAGCTCAGCACCCAAATGTCACAGCTGTCCGATGACACAGTGGCAGGACAAACAGAGGCGGTCTTCGCTTTCATCGGTGATCGTGCCAGTGAGGGCTGTCATCTGCTCTTAGACAAAAACCAAAAGGGGCTAGTTCACTTTACTAGCCTGTCATTTCACATTTTCCAAAACCTTTGTTGACTGTTTTGTGGAGTGAGAGGTGGAGACGCTGGCAGCAGAAAGTAAAAAAAGTGGTTATTACTTACAAGCCAATACAGGTAGAGAGAATTTAGCTAGGTTACTGCGGAAACCTAAATCAGGGAGTGGAGTAAAGACTATAATTTTGTTGCTATTTGACTTGTTACAACTGCAAATGTACTGCTCAACTCTAAGGCGAAGACGATAACTTACAACTTTATAGATTTGAGTGTACACAAAGTTTTCCCAATCCCTGTTTGGTTAGAGGCAGACATAGAATCTACACATCTTTTTGACTTCTGCAACATAAAGCACAGACAATCTTGTGGCATATGTTGTCTACCCACGTCAGCCTGGACTACATTTTACAGTACAATGACACTCACTTTTTAGGCCTCTTGCACTGTATAGACTTGTTTCTCAATATTTTTTTCTCGAAAACTGTGACATATGTAAGGCAGGCAGTGTCATATAGACATTTTAGGAAAAAATAAAATAAAACTGCAGCTATAGGTGGAGCTGGCAGGATGGTTAGGCAGTGTGATGCTTTAATTGTGATGACGTTGATGTCAGCTCTGCAGATTCCACCCCATAGACTGTATAAAAAGTGGACTAAGGGAGTGTGACGTCACCCGTAGCGTTTGGTTCGACCAAGGCTAGCAGTTACAGGGGCAAATTTGGAGCCGAGTTCCATATTTGGTATTCCGACCATATCATAGCAACTAAAGAGCCAATCCGGAGCAAGACTGCTGAAGGTAACGTCCCTTCCCGCCTGCAGTCCTGATTTCGGAGGGAGGGGACGCTTAGCAATGCGGTCAGTCTACGAGTTCCATATTTGGTATTCCGACCATATCATAGCAACTAAAGAGCCAATCCGGAGCAAGACTGCTGAAGGTAACGTCCCTTCCCGCCTGCAGTCCTGATTTCGGAGGGAGGGGACGCTTAGCAATGCTGTCAGTCTAACCTGTTGCTAACGCTAGCGGGAATGACCTCAGGGAAAGGCGGCACCTGATTTGTCTGTTATTAATGTCCACATCTTGATTTATGGACACAAGAGTGAAATAAAAATACTAGAATCATGTAGAGCGGGTTAATATGAACATTTTAAGACCAAAATGACGAGTCTGACAGCAGCAGTTACAGAGAGAGGGGGGACAGCTTTTCAATAGAAAGTGAATTGGAACAAGAGTCGATGGAGCCGGAATCGCGCCCATGATTACTTCCTATTTGGAATACAGTGGCTAGCGGGTTAGCTATGTCATTTATATATACATTCTATGTTTTACCCATTTTAGATGTGGGTTTTAATACTGTTATTAAAAATGTCAGCTTTCCATTTTCCTAGTGCCCTGCCTCAAGCCCATAGTATCTATATCCCAACCATCCACAGCACTAACAGGAACAAGAACCATCTTTACTGCCATATCCGTAGCGCAATAACAACTCAAAAGCTATGTTTCCATTTTGGAGTTGTTGTTACGACTGCAGATGCTCTATTTTCTGCTGCATTCTACAAAAACAACAAACTACATTTATAGGAGCATTCTCTTTCCGATTCACTGTTCACTGCTGAGCTGCTGCTGCTGCTGCTGCTCTCCACGACCGCAAAAGTGTGTCTAAAGACCCGAGACGCCTGGTTAAATATGTAGTGCCACCGACCCACTTCAAGCTGTTCTTTTGGTTCACACATCGAAAGCACCATTCTTCACTGCACACTCCCCCACGCCTCCACCATGTAAATACAGCCGACACAAGCTGTAAAAGCAGGTAGCCGGCTGTTAAATGATTCCTCTGCTTGCATGTCGGCGGCTTGGAATAGAGGCAGGTGCCCGTCCGACGTGTGGAGGTGTTCAGAGTGGAAAAAGCCGGGGGACGGGAGACACAAGTGGTCCGCAGGTGTGCGGCGATAACAGCAACGCGGCAGGACCGTTTTAGATGAAATGTGGCAGTGCAAGTGGAAGAGGAGGGAAGACAAAAGAAAACATCGGGGCTTTATGTGGAGGGAGGAGAGTGTACAGTGCCGGAGAAGACTGTTTTCTTGTGGGAGTACATAGGTCTGTTTAGAAGATGATAAAAGCAACTACGCAAGTGCACGCTAGGGGGTTAGCAATAAACGAATGCCCAGATAGCAATCGGCACTAAAGGTTGTGTATCAAACAAGTCTGACCCACTGATACTGGAAAAAAATCTAGTGGAAAACTACTTGGTTATATTGATACAAATCTACTATTATTTTATGTTGTAAATTGCATTGTTTTTATTCATCATTATATCATTATAGTATTGTAATCAGTATTTAGTCGTATCCTTAGTACTAAGGTTAAGGTATTAGAGATAAACAGATATATCGGTTGGCTGATATATCAGGCTGATATTTGGACTTTTTAGCGTATCGGCCTTTAATCTCCAGCCCAGGCCGATATTTTGTTTTGCTGGATTTGCTCCCTAGAAAATACACACAAAGCTTTATTTTAACACTTTAATACGAAGAGACAACTGCACTAAATGTGATCCACTGCTCTCTTAAAGGTTTGTGGTTAAAAAAAAGGTCTGTGGTCAGTTTGTAGTGAATTTAAATTACATAATTTAAGGAAAATAATCAAATTCGGCCCTATATCGGCCCAAAAATATCAGCAGAGCTTATCAGCCATCGGTTGCTCTGGATTCTAAACAAACTGTATCGGCATCAGCCATGAAAAAACACATATTGTTAATCTCTATAAGGTTTAATTTATTAATCTCCCATGAGGGAAATTCATTCTGTGCATTTGACCCATCCTTCATCTAGTGCCGCTGGTGCAACTCATCAAGAGCTGCTGCTGGAGAGCACGCGGGACCCATCTCTACTTTACCTCCTGGGCATGTTTTAGGTTGATGGGGGTAGGCCTGTCACAATAAAAAGACAATAAGATGATTAACAATAATATTGAAACAAATTTATGCCACTGACACAAAAACCCAAGAGCAGATTTAAAAAACTAATTTTGTAAAAAAAAACAAAAAAAACAGGAGCTGCAATGAATAAACAGCAGAATGAAACACTTTAGTACTTAGTTTGCATCTGTAATGAGTCATAGATGCTATTAATTCAACCTTATCATTTTCTCAAGAAATAACCAAAAATTTCCCAGTAGTGCAAAGAAAATGTGCACATGATAAATACTGAGTCTCAAAAACAATTTTTCCAGCTTTCATATTTTGAAAGATAAGTCGATATAGTGATTATTATTATTGTTATTTATTATTATTCTATTATGACAGGCCTAGATGGAGAAAACCAGTGTGCCCAGAGGAACCTCACCCAGACACAGGGAGAACATGCAAACAGGCAGCCCGGGAATCGAAACTTGAACCTGAAGTCCGAGTACTAGCCACCCATCCACCGCCCCGAAATAAATCGAGTTTGAAATTTTAGTAGTAGTCTAGAAATTTCTTTCAAATAATAAAAGGTAGAGCAGGAAAACATCATTCATTTCGTCAGGAAGGTGGAATTTCATCTGAGAAGTGAAATTTCTCATCCAAAAATGTAATTTCATTTCTCACTGGTGAGTGTCTGTCCTCCACCGCTAACCAATCACATTTGGAATCAAGTCAATCCACCTGAGGATGATTAACTTTGCACTTCCACAACTTTACACAAGTTACTACACTCAGATTACAGAGATTACAGATTGTGCTGATTACATACTAACTGGCTTTGGTAACTATTATATGACAAGGAATCTCAATGGACTCAATGGAATTCTCTGTTATTTTAAGCAGATCACGTGATAGGACGACCCCACACATAGGCCTCTCACGATGACACACTGAAGTGCGATATATTGCTGAAGTAAATACAGACGATAAACGATAATACTGAAACCAAACCATAAAACAGAAAAAAAGTATTCAAAATGTAAAATATTGTTAAAAATATGAGCTGCAATAAATAAATAAATAACAGAATGCCACCTTTAAGTACCGTATTTTCTGGAGTATAAGTCGCACCAGAGTATAAGTCACACCGGCGAAGAAAAAAAACATATTTCACATATAAATCGCATCTGAGTATAAGTCACACCCCCGGCCAAACTATGAAAAAAAGTGCGACTTATAGTCCGGAAAATACGGTAGTTAGTTTGTATCAGGGGCAGTGCCAGACATTTTTGGTTGGAGGAGTTAAGGCGGATGCTAAGGTCTTCAATGGAGGTGCTCACTTAACATGTTAATTTAGAGCCTTTTAACAATGGAGCGTACCCCTCACCCCCTCCATGTTTGCTTTGCTGTTTCAAACAAGTTTAAATGTAGTTAGCCCCTGCAGCGATTTACAAAAGCTAATATGGAATTCTTTTTTTATTAGAGTCTCATTTTGAACATTTTTAGTCAAGATTGGCTGTGCGATGAAAGTGGGGCAAAAATCTTTACAGAACTAATGATCCATAGAACCTGACGCCATCTACATACACTTAAAATAGCATCGCGACAAGTAAACTCAAACCACAATCTGTCCAAGACCGACTACAATGTAATCTCTGTATGGGTTTAATTACATATTGACACTACTCGATAACAACTTGATTTATCAACTACATATCTTAAGACAAGCTGAAAAGTTTAAAGTTATGAATCATTTATGCTGATTTCATTATACTAATCATCACACTAAAACAGGTTTTCCCACACATTACAAAAGCCAGTGTTTACCAGTATACGGCGTCCATTTATCAAGCACTTTAGCTGAGCAAACATCCATTAAAGCCAGTGCGTTATCAGTGGTTGTGTGGTTATTAATGTAGATGAGTGCTGGAATGGCTCCCAGAGAAGTTTTCACACACTGCTACTATACCACGACGTCGCCTCTCCCTCCTTCCCTCCAGGGGTGTAGTTAGCCCACGTGTCCCCAAGCGGCCCGCTCTACATAATGAGGCTGACACACCAAAACAAACAACGCGTGCAATAGAACAGGAAGACGCCAGAGACGAAGACGCTAGAGAGGCTGAGGACGCGGAGGTGTGAAGATAGAAGCCTGCAGTGCTGTGGCTGCTACTGCTTCCAACGCCTTAAGAACTGCAGTCTTTGGTAGCTCTTGTGTTCCTCTGATGGTTGATAGTGCCATGGAAGGAAAGATTAAAGTCAAGGTTATGGTAAAAGAAAAATTGAAATCTGTCAAGTAGACAAAACGTTGTAGGAGTGAAGACATTTTGTCCAGTTGACAGATTTCATTTTTTCTTTTATTATGGATCGCACCTGGACGCCTGAGGGATTACACAGTCAAGAAGGTTATCAAAAAATATATGGACCAAGTATTGACATAAAAAGAATAGAGACTAACCTGCAATATTCAAGAAATATTAAAGATTTTACCAAACCCTAACCACTCACTCTGTGCAATGCTGGTTAGCTACTTATGACTAGAGATCGACCGATATGGGTATTTTCATATGTCGATATCGATTGCTTAGAATCCAGAGCAACCGATGGCCGATATTTCTGGGCCGATATTGGTTATTTTCCTCAAATTATGTGATTTAAATTTACTACAAACTCACCAACGGCCCTTTTTTCCCACAAACCCATAAGAGAACTGTGTAGTCACATTGTGTGCAGTTTTTTCTTCGTATTAAAGTGTTAAAATAAAGCTTGTGTGTATTTTTTTAAGCAGCAGATCAACCAAAACTATATATCGGACTCTGCTGGAGATTTAAAACCGATAGCTGATATGCTAAAAAGTCCAAATATCGGCCAGTCTATCTCTACTTATAATGATGTTGGCTCCCCTATAGAGCACACACAGTCACACATTCACACATTCCTACAGGCAAAATGGGTGACACCACAACAGTATAAGTTAAATTCTAGGCCAGGCACTGATTGCTTGTTTAGGTTGATAACAGTGTCTGTACAAATGGTCATGTTTACTAACCACAGCAAGCCTGGTTCTGCCCAAAGCGTCACAACTCATCAGCTACTAAATGTAAATGTTACCCTATTGAGTTCTCTTCTCTGTGTACCTATTGCTGGGTTAGTGGAGCAGTTCGACCCTGCCTCTCTCCCTCCCCCCATCTCTCCCTCCCTCCCTCTCTCCCTCCCTCCCTTTCCATCTCTGTATGTGGAGTGTTGTGTGATTTACGACGCCTGGTGTGAGCTCTACTCCCATCCTCCTGCATAATGTCCCCATTAGAGGCAGCAGAGTCTGTAGTTCTGTTCATCATTTAGCCCCAGCGCAGTGGCACACCTGGGGAGAGAGGGGCCGCACGGGGACATCCTGAACGTATGAGCACACCACGCCAAAGTCAGACCAAATGTTCTCATGTCATCAATTACACCGTGCACAAGAGGAGCCATGATCGAACTTTATTTGGTCTAGTTTAGTCACAAAGCTAAAGCTAAAGTGTCATGGACTCCGGGTGTATTTATTTAAAAATGGTTGTGAATGTATGAAATGTAAATATTTAAATGTTTTATAATGTTGGGGGTGAAATTCCCATACGGGTCACCAAACTGGCCTGTATTTGTTCTCAGTGGATACTCATTCACTTCTTACCAAGATATACATGTGTTGATTAGGATTTTGTAATAATATGGAAATGCAATTTTCTTGAGAGGTATTGCTAATATAAGATTTATGATCTACTTATGTATCCCAAGGTTTTAAGTGAGGTAAACCCAGAACTGTTGCCATAGCAATTAACAAGTAAAAATGGTAGAAAGTATTTAAAAAGGCAACTATAACAAAACTATAGCCTGTTTTACATCAACCTGTCAAGAGTGAAGATCTTTACATATTTACATTGTTAAATTTCAATTTTTACATTGATATGTGATGTTCCTTTACAAATAAATAAGAAAAAAAAACATAAAATGTATAGAGTTCACATTTTAATACATCAATACGAATAACTCTGACTCTAATTCAAGTGTATATGCGAGATTATAAAGGTTTCACTGTCTAGTATCTGTATGACCTGCGTTGCCCAGTACAATCTCATCAATATATGACATAACCCACTTCCATTTGTGCACCTCTGCTCCGTGTCAGCCTGACAGTGTGACAGAGTACTATTGACAGCACATCCCCACACGCTCACATACACATTTATATATACATACACACTCACACAGCTACCAGTGGCACAGGTGAGGTAAACACAGACTCCATTTAGCATATTAGCCATCAGTCAACACGACAGGCATAGCAGATAAAGAAGCGCACACCCACTGAGAAAGCAACAACAAACCCAGCAGAACAAGGAGCGCCGCCATTTTGTTGAATGCGCGTGCAAACGACACACATGTATGCCCACTTCGTCAAACGCATTACCAAAGTGAAATATCTCATCTCAAATAATTAACTGACTCCGATGACGATTCTTTGTCTTTTCCCCCGTTCGTATTTATCCATCAATTTCCACTTTATCTACCCAAAGATAATCTGACCAAATCCATAACACTGGGGTTTTTGCACATTGTGATTTATACAGCATAAATCCATGAGAATATCCGGCCGACTGCTGATGCATGGCTTATTGCTACTACAAATATGCTAATCTGGGAGTGGGGAATTTGATTTATCATCTTCTACTTTATAACTGTCACTTGGCAGGCGATATACTCCATTTGACACCTGTGAAAGTGAAAGGGAAATGTCAACTATTACTTACAGGCCCATTCGAGGGGAAAACACGCCTTTCTAACAGCTAATATGGGTAATAACAAAGGGAGGGGATGGTGATGAAAGCTGGTGTTATGGTTAGTAGGACTGTCGCGATAACACGAAGTTCGATATATCACTGAAGAAAATATAGATATAAACGATAATACTGAAATTAATTCATGCCACTCTCCAAAAAACTATTCTTAATGTGCAGGGTGTCCATAAAGTCTCTTTACAATTTAAAAAAAATGTATTACAAAGGCAACTGATAAGATAGCTTAATCAGATTTGTTCTATTGTACTCAGTGGTTTCCAAAGTTTTTACCTCATTTAATACACCTCTATATGGGCTCCATTAGTCGCATGAAGCACATCAAGACGGTACTGGATTTCTTGCCATGTTCGCTGTAGCAGAGCCTCATCAATAGTTACAATCGCATTTGTATCTTTTGCTTTAGTTCAGTAATGTCCTGTATCTTTGTTCCATACACGATATCTTTAACATAGAACCCCACATTGTGCCTTCTCTTGAGGAGCAGCCATTTCCTGGGGGTTCATTTAAAAGGATGCCTCTTTAAACAACATGACGCCTGAAATACAAAAATTCACTGTGATTAAAAACTTTTATTACCACTGAGTACAACAGAACAAATCTAATGAATATATCTTATCAGTTGCCTTTGTAATTGCATTTTTAAAGAGACTTTATGGACACCCTGTATAATATGGTAAAAAAAAAAAAAAAAAACTAAACTAACTGCAATAAATAAACAGCAGAATGGAACTCTTTAGTAGTTTGTTTTGTATCTATAATGAGTCATAGAAGTTATTTATTCAAACCTCCACAGCTCAAATCTCATCGTACAACAGAAAAATAACAAAAAGTTCCTCATTAGTACAAAGAAAACGTCCCCAGAATAAAGACCGACCCCATCAAACATATATTGAACGATAAGTCGATATAGTAATTAGATGCATAGTAATTATCGTGACAGGTCTATCGAAATCACAATTTGAGTTAACGCAGTTTTCCAACCACAATGACTGCAGTTGCAAGCAATGACCCTGAAAAGGACTGATATGGCAACAGGGGTGTAGGCAACAGAGCTGTGTAGACTATACACACGAAGGGAGGCCTGTCTCAGTTTGGTCTTAGGAGGTGGTGAACTTAAGTGACCCCTGCTGATTTACGACACACAAGGAAACACTAACCTCCATAGATCTTCATAAGTGGAACAAGTAAAAGGGTCCTGCTGTTTAACAGTGCCTGGTTTTTGCGAGTTCTGTCCAACATAGTGTAAACAATTCATTTGTTCCCAATGGTTTAAAATACTATTCTTGTTTATAAAGCGGGCGGCAGTAGCTCAGTTGGTAGAGTGGCCATCCTCTGATCTGAAGGTTGGCGGTTTGAATCCCGCTCTCGACATAAATATCATTGGTTAAGTGTTCAGATCCACTGCTCCACAGGTTGGCAGTGTGATTCCAGCTCCCGCAAATGAATACTGTATTGTGTCCTCTGCTCCACAGGTTGGCAGTGTGATTCCAGCTCCCGCAAATGAATACTGTCATTGTGTCCTTGGGCAAGACTCTTAACCGACCTTGCCCCCAGTGTCTGTGTACACTGGTGTATGAATGGGTGAGTGGTTCCTTGATGTAAAGCGCTTTGAGTGCCTTGAAGGTGGAAAAGCGCTATATAAAAATGTGACCAAAGCTTCGATCTTAAAGTAAAATTGAAATTGACAAGGTACACAAAATATAAAAAAAAAAAAAATGTGTAAAAGTACTTATGATTTTAAAAAACATATACAAACTGGGAACTTTCCTTTTAAAATCTGTCACATTTTCATGTCCCTTTTTCATTTTGTACATGTTACATATAATAACTAACAAAACCATTACATTTATCCATTCAACATCCACCAACCAACTATCACTTTTATGGTACAAAATGTCATTCTTCCTACATGTATATGGATTTTCTACCATCTTTACTCTCATTTGAACTCTCATTTGAGTTTACCTTTCAGCTACTTTAACCTTGGCACCCCACATCGCAGGAAGTCACAAAACACAGCACAAGTTCTGTCCTCTGTGACCAGCTCTAAAAATAACCCCATACAGAGCCTCATGACAACACAGTGGCACCAGGTTGTCAGAACGATTGATATAGTACACAAAGGACAGCCATCTTGCCTCCTCTGTCCTCAATGTTTACATAGGCCACTGGTATTTGTCTTACACCTTCCCGAAATGGCACG
>KN483507.1:0-33620 GCA_000787095.1 Periophthalmodon schlosseri | reverse complement strand
TCGTCGGCCTCCTCTCCCTCCCACCCCACTTCCTAACATAAGCTAGCACGCACGCCTGTCAACACTCCCCTTTGGGCCGCGCTAGTTAATGCTCGCCAGCCTATTCTTCGAAACACATGGGCCTGGGGGCAGTTGTCGACGGAGCCTCACTGTTAGATTAAACTTTGACCCCGGCCGTGGCTCTGTTTTGAATGGGAGCCGGCAGATAGTAAGTCACTGTCAAAGTTAGGGAGGGACGGCCGTTGATGTGGGCGACCGTACCCCAGCATACTTCACTTAACCCGGGCCTCTCCACTCCAAAATGCGCTGGGAAAAAAGAGTAGAGGCTGGAGGTCTTAAGTGTTTGTCGCATTGGCGTTGAGCGGTTGAGTGTTTTCTTTCTCCACACTTGAGCGGAGGGCCTATTCGGGCTGGTAATAAATCCCAGAGTACGAGATAGAAAAAACAATGGTAGTGGAGTTCTTTCAACGCGGGGCCGGATCCCTGTGGTCTCGGTTACATTTACCAGAGGAAAAGGTCAAATGTCACTGTAAATGTAATGGCCGTATTTGAGAGAAATGCAGCTACTGGCACAAAAGGTTGCTCAGATGAAACTAGAATAAGTTGTGCAAAACATCAAACTTGGGCTGTGTCCGAATGCCCCCTTTAGCCCCTAACCCCTCGTTCACTACACAGCCCTGCGCTCTTTAGACGACTCATACACAGAGAGAGCCGGACACGCAGATCGCTACACTTGGGCCACGTGACTCTGGGTCTGGGTGAAAAAAAGTCAGCTAAACTCAGACAAAACTTGATTTCTGTCATAATGATCAAATTTGACTGGCACACAAGTATTTATAGACTCATAATAACCATACACATTTTTATTAAGCTGGATCTCACCTCACGTAAACAAACTGGATTCATCAGCTTTTTGTCTTGTTTCTATTTTTTTTTTTAAGTTGTTTTTTTTAAGTTGTTTTTTTCTGCACTCTTCTCTTTTAATGTTAATTTTATGATGATTATTTATGATTATTTATGTTTTGATTTGTTGTATTCTGATTTTAATGTCTTTCTTATTCTGTAAAGCACTTTGAATTACTTTGTGTACGAACTGTGCTATACAAATAAACTTGCCTTGCCTTTGTCTGAGATGTGGAAATTATCGCTCTTTTAAGAGCTCAAGCTAAGGTAAGCGGCTAATCCTAGCAACTTCACACAGAAACAGTTTATTTAAAAGTGTTTCAATCATAATCAAGAATCAACAGCGCGATAAAGCAGCACTTCTCTCTGCTTTCACTCAGTAGTGTTGTGTCCAGTTAAAGACTTGTCGCTATCTGTTGTTTTTCCGACTCCCGCGATGCATTGTGGTCTATATTGACCAGTCTAGTGACCAGGTGCATTGTGGGAAATTTTGAGCGTACTACTTTTTCACCAACAGGACATTCGGACAGCACTAAAAATGGCGTGACCCCGAAATAGTGCCCTAAGTAGGGAATAGTGTGGACATTGGGACACAGCCTTGGAAATGTGATTCACATGCGCAACTCATCTGACTTTCCAATCTACAAAATAAATAATATAACAATTATGGAAAAATTACGTATAACTTCTGCTGTTTATAGATGTATTGCACCATTTGCATATTTTTTTTTGTTTCGTCAATATTATTCGTTTTTTGTCCACAAGATTCCTGCCAGACGTGCAATGGAACATTTTCAAGAGGAGACCACGTTGAACAGAATGAAATGGCTGAATGTGGATGCTAATTTCAAAATACAGTTACTGCAAAGGGATGCAAATGTTTTCCTTGATCTAAATTTCTACATTTCATGCTTCTATGGACCTGTAAGGCTCATTATTCTTATCAGTTGAATACACACAGAGAGACGCTATAGCACAGTATGACAATGGGAACACTCCTTGCAGTAATAGGGAGATTAAAGCTATAGAAATACAGTCTTTTAAGTGAAAAACAATGAGTGAAAAAAGGAAGCAAATGGAATGGGAAAAGTCTTGGCTTTGCTCTCTTGTATTTCTTGGCCTTTATGTCGGATCAAGCTCTACTGAACTGGCCCCAGCAAAACCACATTGGACTCATTTCCTGCAAGAGCGAAACCGGTCAAGAGGCCTGCGAACATTTCAGTTCCACCTGGTGAAAAGCACTTTAAATGCCCAGAGTTTACTGCGCGAGGAGGAAGGGGGGAGGGTAGGGGAGAAGAGGGGGATGCGGGGCCAGAGTCCAGGCAGCCCGCGAGCTTTGTACCTCATTGTACCTCTTTGAATAACGCGGAACTGCAAGATAGCGGCAAACAAAAGCCAAACAGGAAAAGGCCATTGGAGAGGTTTTCTTTCAATACTCCTGATTCTTTTCATGTCCTTCACCCAACATCCCCCTCGTGTCACCCTGTTGTCTCGCTCTCCGTCAATGTCACTACTAAAAGGCAATGAGATTTTCCACCACGCAGCTAATGTTCTCCTTAGTGCACCTCATTCTCCAGCTGACAAAGGCAAAAAGTCAACCACATGTGGAAATAAGTCTTCACAAAGGGGCTGTACAGTGGACAGAGCTGGGGGTAGCAGAGCGGAGGCAGCGGCTCGCTGGCTGGTCAGTCTGGAGAGGCGCTGAGTGAAAAAGTGATTTGGGTTTTAATGAAGCGCTGATGAACGGTGGTCAGGGCTCTGAGGCAGTAACTCAAAGTGAGGCAGAGATAGGGACACACTACTCAATGATTTTCTTTCTGTCATAATGCTTTCAAATGTCTAAACGAGTTTGAAGAGGACAATCTCTGAAGAACTTGATGGTAACAAAGACATGAGTTTGCCTCTGAATCTGTTACGCTACATTTAGACCGTGGAGTCCAAATCGTGTCAAACGCCTCTTTGCATTTGAGAGGAGACGCTTGAAACATTGGCTCCACCTACCGCTGCTGCCCCTCATGTTACAGGAAGCACCGGCCGATCAGGAAAGTCCCTCCATCCACTCTGCACTTATTTTAACATTCTTTTGTGAAGTAAAAATATTTCAAGGTGAATCACATTTGAAAACACAAACCTAATGACCCCATAAATGTTTGAGATGATGCATTTTATTTACAATTACACAGCCCCAGTTTGTAATTTTCTTATTTACTGGGCCAGCAAATCTCACGTCAAAGCTCCAAAAATCTGTATAAAACTGGAATTGACATGTCAGTGCAAGGCCGACATAAAACACCAAGGACCACATGTGACCTCGGGCCTTCTCCACATTATGAGTTATATGGAAAAATCAAAGCGCATTATGTTTATTACACTTCTTGAGTTACAGCATCTTTCACGAGCCTTCCAATAAAAGTGTCACAATATTGCTCTTAGTCGTATACAGCGCCGGCTGATGCTTTTTCCATTTAGCCACAAGCCATTCGAGCAGTCAGTAAAAATTGTGGGGAAATGTAAATGAGTTTCTTGCAATAAAAATCATATTTCCTTCCAAAATAAACCGGGTGATTAAGCACTGCGTTTGTCATCATTCGTCTGATGCTGAATTGCACGCCAAGTTTAACCTTATCCGTACCCCTAGATGTCGCCATGTCAAACTGTAGTGTTATGATGACTGTTAAGAGTTATCATTATTGACACCATGAGCAAAAAACAGTAAAAATGTTTGTTTACTTTCATGCATATTGTCAAACAGATCATTTCTCTAATATAATGCATACAATTTATATAGAGCTTTTTGGACACAGATGTTTTATTATTATTATTATTCATTCAGTCCGCACTTGGTGGGGGTAAACTAACAACAAATATTGAATTAAGAATGATTCAGGCTTAGTATTCAATTCAATACAATACAATTTTATTTCTATAGCATATTTAAATACAACTTCAGGTGTCCAAAGTGCTTCACATGAAAAAAGTCTACAAAAAACAAATATACAGCTAGTATCTAAGGGATTTGGGTTAGGACTGTCGTGGCCACAGCTGCCACACCATATCCATAGGCGATGTGGGTGAAGTGTCTTGCCTAAGGACACAACAACAGTTTCCAGTAGGGCCACTGCTGCCCCACTGTGGCACCTCATAGTCCCAGCGGTCTACCATCCGAGGCCCCACCGGGCCCGGCTTGTTTAGCTTTCGAGAGCTGACGAGATCGAGCACTGACAAGCAAATAGGGCTTTACGAAATCAGCTTAAAATGTAAGAAACAGCAAGATAAATACCTTTACATTTCAATATTTTTTCTTTTGGAGTATATTGAATTAAAATTACTTATTTTTGCTCATATAATTCTGCCATGTATAATTTTTTTTAGATTTTTACATTCGTATTTTAACCTAAATAATCACCGAATTTGGACAACCCTACACCGAGCTAGGACCATATTGTTCAATCAAAGCACACGACGAGGATTACATTTCTTTTACCATTTCGCCCTCTTGATAACAGGTCTATATTACTCCATGCCCACCGATGCAACGCAGTGTAAAATGGACAGTCAGGGACTCTTCAGAATAGAAAGAATTGATCTAAATGGTAATGTGTTCACAGAAAAAGCTGATTGTAGCTCCCACGACTCCTGTGATCTGACAGTATCGAGACAAGGCTGAAGCTTTAGCTGAGAAAATAGAGAAGAAACAGAGGGAATGAGTCTATGGTGAGCAGCTTACATAACGGGGTACAGGTCTGAAATGAACAAGTAGGTAGTTAGATTCAAGACTGAAGAAGCATACGGAAACAATCGCACTGACAACTGAATGTGAATTACTATATACACGCATCATATATTTTATCGTTATCGTCACTGCTGCTAAATTAACAATTTTATGCCATCGGGCCAATTTAGAGGTCAGATCTGTGGACAGGATACCCCGCTCACAGTCAGAATGCATGTTACTTTTGTAGCATGTAATACACATATGTAACTGAATAAAGGCAAGAAGTAGAAATAAAGTAACTGAAAAAAGTAACTTGGTTCTATGAAAAGCTTTTCTTTGGACATGATGAGGATTAGGGTTTGGACGTGCAGAAGGAACATATTGGTAAGATATTGGTAAAAGGTAAAAATAAAAATAAAAAAGATCATATCTGCCAAACTGGAGACCTATCCATGGGTTTAAGAATGATGAGAAAATCAGGAGCATTGTCATAGTAACAACCTAAAACTAAATATTACATCTTTTGAATGGGAAAAAGCCTCCAAAATATTGTATCTAACAGGATTTGTTTAATTCCATACAGTGGAACTTTCCAAACAAAGCAATTGCTGGCAGATGTGTTACATTTTGTTGTATAATAAGGATTGTACAGAGAAAGGATGGTTTTGTCCAAAATATCATCACATATGACTCATTGTAAGTATCATTTATTCCAGCTCTTCAGCTCTATCAGATATCATGAGCTTTGCTAGAACTGCAACAAAAGAAGGCTGACAGAAAACTTGCAGACACAACTGTTCCCTGTTACCCCAACACTGTTTCCATCATACTTTTGTAATGCACTTAGTCACGCTCGGAAGAAGTAGAGGAAATTCTATTTACTTTTTAGTCACAGCATTGCTCGTGATAGGGCTACAGGCTTCAGTATAGAGGCAAATTAACTACAAACTTGGTGCCAGCGCTGATGTCTACTCACACAGTGGTGTAAAACTCTCCACTTTTAATCATAAGCACCATATGTCTGTGCTCCCCTGGGGCTCTGCTCCCAGACACTGGAGCTTTCAGGGAACCACCTGTGTTTGTATCAAATCCACAGAGCCAGAGCTGTTGTAGTGTGCGGTGTCCTAGACGCTTGGCAAAAAGAAGTGAATGAGATGAGGCTAAACAAAAACACTAATGCATATTAATAATTACACCAATGCCTTTTTCTTTTATCAAATTGAATTAACAAGTAGATGGCATCTAACTGCAGTAAGTGTTTTGATGATGATTTTGGTAGAAATAAATACTGCTGTAAATAAATACTGCTGTATGGAAGCTATTACTGCTTCTGCCAGTGCTACCTCTCCAGCTGTCTTTTGTACCTCTTTGTCTAACACGATGGCTTTTTCAGTGTAAGAGTTTATTGTACAACTTACTAATAACATAAATACTCACTTGGTGGAATATCATAGAAAGTCTTAATATGTGAGTTACATTTTGCTACTTGTTATTGGCTTATTCTGAATGTAACTCATATGTAAGTAGAGCGATATACTAATATTTATGTCGCGATTTTCATGGAGCCAGACCAAATTTTCAATTTTCGATCTCGATTCATAAAACTTGGTATCTTTACATCGGCTTGTAGAGGTAAATAAAGTCATCCACTTCTGAAATTGGTAATTCACCTGACACTCACTAAAAGCATGACTGAGGATGACCAATAAGATGTGTGGGTGGGGAAAGTGTCCGTGAGCATCCTGCATTTAAGAGAAAATTTGAGGATCACTGAATCAAAATGGCGTATCGTCACAGGGATGAAATCACTATTCAGTGCTTCTTACCATATCACCCAGCCCTAAACATTAGCCCCAAAGACTCATTATGAGATTTTTTCTGCCACTTCCAGCCACAATGTCACATTATCAAACCAGATACAGGTACAAAAATCTTGCTTGAAGACAAACCACGGACACTTTTACTATGCAACACCTGTGCTAGCAACATCACACACATCTGCCCAACATCTGCTCATTACAGGTGATTAGTAAGATGATACAACACATTCTCTACTGTCTGAATGCTAGCCCACAGTCAAACAACACGGCGATCCGCCACAGTAAGAAAATGACGCACTTACCCAAACAAGGTATTAAAAGTAAGGACATTTTTGCATAAAGATGGGTGTTAAGTGATTTAATTTCTTTGGGTTTGATGCAAGAACAGAAGGCTTCGAAAATAACCTACATCACAGCGAGGACGACCCAACAGGCAAAAAGCAGATACGAGGCTGATTCAATAGGCAGCTCATATTGTCTGAATGGTCAGTCCATGTCGCTGTATGATACGTTATAGCTTGTGCTTCATGACCTAAGCACATTGACGCTATACTTTAGTGGCGACTTCACATAAACACAGCAACCACGTTTCCGTTGGCTTGTTCTTTATAATTTTAATTCCTTGTATATTTCGTCATTTTGATTGACAGTTCCTCGTGTGTGAAGTACGTAGCTCTTACCTTTTCTATCATTCTGATTGGTCAGCTAGCGATAACCCCGCCCCCTGTTCTGTGACCACACACGGCTTCATTCAGAATAAAAGAAACTTATCCAGGAGAAGTTCAGCCAGTTTCGTGGCACAGGCCTCAGGTGCTGGACCCTCCAACAGAAAAGTACATATTCAACTGGCTCGTTAGCGCCTGGCAACCTCACTGTTAGCGTCACTACTTCCTGCCCAATTTTATTTCTATGAGGTTTTTGCCGAGTCACGCTAAAATGAATAAATATTTAAAGATCAGGCAGTGGACAGGGAGCTGCGGGTGAATGTCACTGACAACAAGTTAAACACTACACAAATAAATACTTCACCAGAGGACACTTCTGTGAGAAAGAGGGGTGTGTCTCAATGCTAACGCTAATGCTAATTTTGAGGAATAATAATTATTAAAATAATGCCACAAACTAAAGTATTCTACATAAAAATAACTGGGTAGTCTCTCCAAGTGAGTACATTGATTTGTAACCACAACACGGTGCCTTGTACCATACTTTATACTTTACCACACTGTTAATATTTACTTAAGTGCACTGCTGTATATTTCATGTTGCCAGCAGATTTCCCGTCTGTTTATTTATTAATGTCAATAAAGCTAGTCCAACTCTGACTCAAGTGAGGCCAAGGGTCGATCAATATTGTGTCTGGTGGTTTTGGAGACCACTTAAGTTAATATCATTTTCTGACAGACAGTCACTGAGAATGTAAAGATTGTTGGGTAGCTATTATTACATATAGACTGTATCATAATGTAGCTAAAGCGTTGGCTATGAATTAATGAATTTTATGATCCATTCACTTTGTGCACTACTTCCTCAAAAAAGACTTTACAAACACAGCTACTGTTTATGGCATAACACCATAGACTGTATATATAAATGGACATAGCTAACCTGCTAGACGCCGCGTTCCAAATACGAAGTGATCATGTGCGCGCTTCCGACTCCATCGACTCTGGCTCCAATTTACTTTACATTAGAAAACTGTCACCAGTCTCTCTGGCTCTCTGGCTTAAATCTTATCAAACAGTCACAAAATAACAGAAAATGTCCCCCCGGTGCAAAGAAAATGTACGCCCACTAAATATTGACCCCAAAAAATATTGTTCCTGTTTTATATATTGGACGATAATTTGATATCGTAATTATCATGGCAGAGCTAATAATACTGTCTGAATATCGTCATTGGGATAATCTTTAAAAAAAAACAGAGGTACACATTTTTGTCAATATTCCCACCGGTTCTATGAAGTCAAAGTAACGACAAGCCTTTGAGTTATACCATGCGCTAAGGAGTTAAGTGGTTGACAGCTGAGATTGAGAACATGTTTGTGTGTTGATGAAAGAACAGATTGATAAACATCATTACCGTCGCAGGCACATGACAACAGCACCCAAGATATGAACGCACAGGTCTCCAAACAGAGAGGCATAGACAACCAACTGTGGCTAATTTGCAATTAATATCAGTAATTGAAGCAATTAACTTTGTTTTGTTGGGGAAAGAAAACCATTTAGAAAGCCAGGCATGGAGGAGCACACTCAAGTCATTCTTCAGCGCAAATTTCTGCCTATAACTCGCGTGTAAATGCCATACATAAAGACAAGGTGTTATCTCAGCATCAAATAGACTAGAAAAAAAGTAACTGAAAAAGTAACTTGGTTCTATGAAGAGGCTTTGTTTGGGAATAATGAGGGTTACGATTTGGACATGCAGAAGGAACATATTGGTGCGATATTGGTAAAAGGTAAAAAAAAAAGATCAGATCTGCCAAACTGGAGAACTTTAAGATTTAAGAATGATGAGAACATTTGGAGCATTGTCACAGTAACTAACAACTTAACACTAAATACTACATCGTTGGAATGGAGAAAAGAGTTCAAAATATTGCATCTAACAGGAAATTGATTCCCTTGAATAGGCAGACCAATGATTAGCTTGTGCGTGCGTGTGGTGAAAGAGGTCGTTGGGATGGTTAGAGTAACAGAAGATAATGCAGAGGAGAGGCTCGGATTAAAACACACGATAATAGCAAAATGACAAAACGCCTTGTAATAAACGGCTGTGAACGGCACTTGAAAATTGTCTCTCTTTCAGTCCCACTCTATACCAGATGGTGGTCCTCTCCCTCTCTTTGTTCGCACATTTGCTTTTGTGTTATTTTGGTGTGTGCGCGTCTATCAACAGACAGATGAGGCCTTGGACACAGAGAAGACTAAAAGCATCCAGCTCTCCCTTCCCCACAATGGCAGCTCGGATAACTAGCAAACACAGTCGCTCACGCTGCGATGCAAATCTGGGGCCAGTCTTTAGGGGCCATTTTTTCTGCACACCTGCTGAGATGGGGAGGCCTGCCATTAAATACACTACAGCCCACAGAATGGATTGGAGAACAGCAAGAAGTCGTTTATTCAAGATTAACTTATGCATATATTTGTCATAGTGAAGGGGTTTTCTATAAATAGACGCTCCATTTCAGCTTTTGTGCTTTGGTCTTTTTAACAGAAGTGGGAAAATAAAAGGTTACTTGATAAAATATTATAATTCATGCTAAAAAACAAGGCAAAGCAATTAGAAAGAATGTCAAATTAATATTTCATGTCCAGGTGATTGTTCATTTTTTGTGGCAATGTATTTGAGTTTTTTCTCCTTTTTTAAGACGGAAGTCGAACTGTGACTTTAAAGAATCTAATAACAGTGACCTACAATAATAATGTGTTCCTTGGCTCATTGCTGCTCTCTCTTGAAAACATCCCTCTCAACAGCGGTGGAACACAACGAAGTAAAAGTAGTAAAGTACTTGTATCTGTACTTAAGTACATTTCACAGTGGATACTTTTTACTTTTACTTCACTACATTTGAGAGCAGTATCTGCACTTTCTACTCCACTACATTTTTTAACTGGACTGAAAAGTAAAAGTATCTTTTATGATTGTTTGAGACCTGCTGAAAAGTCTGAGGGTTTATTTTTAACATGTTCATAGTTTGAGCAAACAGAAATATACAAATAAAAACAGGCAGGAAAAAATGATCAATTCAGTTGTTTCTGTTGAACAAAATTCAGGGCTAATCTGTATCAGAATCACTACATTTGAAGCTTTATAAGACCTCAAATTTTTAAATGGGTACATTTTATTACTTTTACTTAAGTTGATTTTTTCGTGTGATACTTTTACTTTCACTTGAGTATTTTTTTTGCTCCAGTATTTATACTTTTACTTAGTAAAGTAACAAAATTTCACCAGTTCCACCGTCTCTCATCCATGACTTTCTAGACTAAAACTATGAAATAATTTACTAATATCAAACTAGATTTAAAAATGGCTTATAGCAACACAGTGAGATACTCCTTCTTAAAGATAGTCAGAGATAACAAACTTAAGTAATGTTACTTACTATATAACGTTGGGAAATATACTGATTCTATTATCGATATCTGTGATATTGGGAATGCTATTTTGAATGAAGCTAAAGAGATGGCTGTATGTTTACACAATCATCATAAAAAATACAACAAATATGGAGTGAATCTGTGCCCACTGACCCACAGGTTGGCAGTGCAATTCTAGCTCCCACAGATGAATGTGGTCATTGTGCCCTTGGGCAAGCACTTAACCCCTGTGCCCACTGACCCACAGGTTGGCAGTGCAATTCTAGCTCCCACAGATGAATGTGGTCATTGTGCCCTTGGGCAAGACACTTAACCCACCTTGCCCCCAGTGTCTGCGTGCACTGGTGTATGAGTGTGTGTGTGAATGGCTGTTTCTTAATGTAAAGCGCTTTGAGTGCCCTGAAGGTGGAAAAACGCTATATAAAAATGTGACTATTTACCTTATCAGTATCGGCTGAAAATGATCCATATCAGACCAACACATCATGAATCGTCTATATCGTTTTCTTGAGTCAACCATGGGACAGGCTGCTACAAAGTTTCCTGAGTTAAAAGAACATATGAGGACGAGAGCTAATCACCAGATCAATAAGACCTTACATTTACATTCCTCTGAGCAGCACTCAAAGCAGCATTGGATCTTTCCTCAGCAATTTCTCTCGCTCTCTCTCTCCCTCTCTCCCTCTCTCCCTCTCTCTCACTCTCCCTGTCTTTCTCTCCCCTGTTGTGTGTTTCCGGGCCATGGCTTTTCTTCATGTTCACCTTTCGTCTGCTAATCCCCGCCTTTCATGCCAACAGGAACGGGCGGATTAGAAGTGGGAAAAGTATTCAGGCATCACACAAATCTTTTTTTTTTTTTCGTTTGCCGGTTATACTATCCCAGATTGCCGTGAAGTAGGCAGCCCTGGGATTTCCATGGAGGTGTGGGATGTGCGTGGGTGGTACAGTAGCTTTACAAGGTGGTATAATTTACTGTGAACGGTCCATCACTACTTCCTCTAATCCGCTTTAAATTAGCCAGCCTTGGAGCGAGTCTTTGCAAACTCATCCACGCAGATTCTCTTTGTCTTCCTCTCCTGCCTTTTTAATCGTTTTTTCCTCCTGTGTGAATTTTCTCAGCGTGTTTTGAGAAAGGATAAAATGCGCCAGTTTACAGTGGAAGAGAGTTGACAGTCTAAATTGACTAGATATAATCCTTTGTTATTTTTGCATTGTAGTTTTTTGGGATTTCCGTGGGAACAGCTAAGTCAAAAACAAGCCCAAAATGTAAACTGCACATGAATCGTACTGCTCTGTCTCCAGGCTAAAGCAGGAACGCAAGCAGCAGTAAAAACATCCAGTAGAAGTGGTATTATGACCAGACCACAGACCACATAGAACCAGGGGTGGAAGGTAACAAAGTACGAGTAGTAAAGTACAATTTTTAGGTATCTATACTTTACAGTGGATACTTTTTTTTTTACTTAGCAGTTATCTGTACTTACTCTACTCATAGACTGTATAAAGAAGGTGACTAAGTGAGTGTGACGTCACCCATAGCGTTCGGCTCCAGTCAAATGAAGCTCATCGTGGCTAGAGCAGTTATAGGGGCGAATTAGGAGGCAAGTTCCATATTAGAAATTTCAACCACGAGTGTCATAGCAACCAAAGAGGCAATCTGGAGCGAGGCTGTTGAAGGTAATGCCCCTTTAGCAGGGTTTAGCAGGGAGCATGAGCTTAGCAACGCTGTCAATCAAACCTGTTGCTAACGCTAGCGGGAGCAACTTCTGGTAAAGAAGGTGCCTGATTTGTCTCTTATTAATGTTCATATCTTGATTTATGGACACAATTGCGAAATATAAACACCAGGGAGTCTGACAGAAGCAGTTACAGAGAAAGGAGCGACTAATCTAATCAAATGTAAAGTGAAATGGAGCCAGAGTAGATGTTTCTACTCCACTATATTTTTTAACTAGATTGAAGTAAAAACTACTTTTCATATGATTTTAGGGGTTATTTTTACCATGTTCGTGGTAAGATCCAGACTGAAGGTTTTGAGTTCAAGCTTCAGCTTTGAACAACTAAAATAAATACACAAAATTCATAAGAAAAATTAAGAAATGAATTCATATTGTTACTGTTGACCAAAATTTTTATCATTTTTTAATCAGTATCGTTACATTTAACACTTTAACAAATTAACAACACTTAAACAAAATCTCTTTAAAAGAGTACTTAAATACTTTTACTTTTTACTCTAAATTTTTAAACGGTACTTAAATAAAATACTTTTACTTTTTACTCTAAATTTTTAAACGGGTACTTAAATACTTTTACTTTAGTAGATTTTTTCATGTGATACTTTTTTACTTGAGTAACCTTTTGCCTCTGTATCTGTACTTTTTACTTGTGTAACAAAATTGATTTCTTCATCCACCACTGCATAGAACAAGTACAAATGCTTCTAGTAGATAAGTGAGAGGTTTTTCTAGGGCTCCTAAGCAAATCTGCATACAACCAAATCATAGACAATGCACTTGTACCAGACGTGTCATCAAAAGTAATGAGTCTGTCTGATCTGATTAGGGAGCTTTACCTCAGCTACTGTGAACTTCAGAACTTTCCACACACTCAGTCAGCCAGGCCACATTGTGCTTGAGTAGCTCTCGTATGCTCTCTTCATCAACCTGGAAAAAACTAAACATTTACAACAGTTGGGTACTCTTGATCCTGAGGGCTTCATGGTTCAGTGGAGAAGGCTGGGTCTGGAAGGTCATAGAGTGATAAATGATAAATGTCTTTTCTGTTTCCACGGGAAAGCAAATGCATTGGTTTAAATATGAATGATTCCAATCCCATTTTGTATTTTTTGTTACTATTTTGCACCACAGTCTTAAAGATACATACTCCTGCAAAAATAATTCACCAATGTAGGGCCGGGCGATATGCAGAGGTGGAGCTTAACAAAGTAAAGGTAGTACAGGATCTGTACTTTACTTAAGTACATTTTAAAGTAGATACTTTTTCACTTTTACTTTAGTACATTTGAGAGCAGGGATCTGTATTTTCTACACCACTACATTTTTGAACTGGCTGAAAAGTATCTGTATTTTCTACACCACTACATTTTTGAACTGGACTGAAAAGTATTGTCCGAGACCTGCTGAAAAGGCTGAGGGGTTTATTTTTAACACATTCGTATTCTGAAAAAAACAAAAATATAACAATAAAAACAGCTAGAAAAAAAAGATTGATCAGATTTCTGTTGAACAAAACCTAGCACAAATCTGTATCAAAATCACTACATTTGAAGCTTTATTACACCTCAAAATCTGTGCAAAATACTTTTACTTTTACTCTTAAAGTACATTTTTAAACGGATACTTTAGTACATTTAGTTAAGTAAATTTAATCGTGATACTTTTAACAAAATTGAGTACTTCTTCCACCACTGACAATATGTATGTATATGTATGTATATAAAAAATTAAGCTATGTTCATTGTAAGTCAGTGGTACCACAACAAACACCTTTTCCCTCCTTTCTCCCCGTCCATTTACCATGAGTGGCAGGCACATTTAACCAGTCACAGCGAAGTGTGGCTGGTTAATGTCTTTTTAATGTTGCGCACCCCAGTGTTGCAGTCCAATTAAAACAGCATTTACTACATAAAAAAACACGCTTCAAGTCCACATCTAGAGATTAGAGTTTTATCATTGCGAGATTGAGCTAACGCCTTGGTCGAGGTCTTTTTCCACTTGAAAATACTTGGGCAAGCATTACCTCTGCACATACAGAAAAGGAAATAGAATACACGCTGAAGTGAGAATCTGTCAGCAGAGCCTGTCAATTACACTACATAACACATGAATCTACAAAATCAATATTTAGTGAAACAAAACAGCACATATCTCGTCACATAGTAAACACAGCGCTGCTCCGCAATTATGTCATGTAGTGCATGAAGTTCCATTCCCAAAGACAATTATTGCTTCTATTTGCCAAGATATAAAATGGTATATCGAGGTCTCCGATGCTCCCAGCTGCTAATCTATATCCTATGTGATACAGCTGTGTCAGAGTGAGCGGAGGAACAGCTCATATCGGCCTCTCTGTAATGTGTCAAAGCAACGCAAGACTGAGCTACATTTAATTAACATTTCTAATTGTGCCTTGAAGGCTTGCCTCGCTATAGCGGCGGCTTTCGTTCGCGCCTGATTATGTAGCAATGATGAGGGTAATGGTGCTGGATATTTGGCTGCTCGGCAAACAGTGACCGTGAGAAGGATCGGCGTTTCCCTTGGCAACCCCCTTTGTTTACCCGTGATTGAATAGAGGAGATGCAAAGGTATAGAGTAACAATCGGAGCGAGCAGTCGACCTTCACAGTCAGGGTGTTCTGTTAGTTTTCTTGTATCTAATAGGAACATCTCATCTTGTTCGTAAACAGTAATATGAGCTCACCTTGACTGTAAAGTGGCCATAAAGAATTCAAGGATTTGCAAAGGATACAGGTAATATATAATACAGAGAGTTGAAAACAGAGCGCTTATCCATTTGTAGTCATATTATTCTGCCTTATGCTCACTTGACTCCAGCAGTATGGCCTTGGTGCCTTGATATTCTACAGTGGGCTCTACCTTTTTGATTTCTAAACATAACATGAATGGCTGTTACCGCTTTGAATCCCAATTTGACTTTCTTATCTAATTATCCGTAGTTCTATTCTCTACAGAGGTGGGTAGAGTGGCCAAAAATGTTCTCAAGTAAGTAAATAGTGGTCCAAGACATTACTCAAGTAAACAGTAAGGAGGAAGTAAGAGAAATTTTAAATGGTAAATGGTCACATTTTTATATAGGTGGAAAAGCGCTATATACATTTACATCGAGGAACCGCACACCCATTCACACACACATTCATACAACAGTGTACACAGATGCTGGGGGCGAGGTGTCTTGCCCAAGGACACAACAAGAGTATTCAATTGAGGGGGCTGGAATTGCGTCACCGACCTGTGGGTCAATGGATCCGCTCAACCAATGATGTTCATGTCAAGAGCGGGATTCGAATCACCAACCTCATCCCAACCAACTGAGCTACTGCCAACTACTGTCAACTCCAAATTGTAATTGTAAGAGTAACTGACTAGACGTAATATCTGATTCATGTTTTGAAGTTAATGTAAGCGGAAGTAATGAATAATGCTCAAAATATTGTATTTTTTAATGTACAGAGCACAAAATTATAAAAAAAATAATACAATCACATAGGAACATAAACGCTTCATGTTGATCACTTGCAGACTTACTCACACTAGGAAGAGTAACCAAAACTTTTACTCAAGAAAAAGTACAGTTACTTCAAACAAAATATTACTCATGCAGGAGTAAAAGTATGATGTCCAAAAAACTGAAAAGTTGCTCAACTATGTAGTAATGTGAGTACTACCCACCTCTGTGTATGCAGTTGTATATTGCACATTTTGTTCTGTGTTATTGGATGGCCCTGATAAAACCCTTACAAGAATACACAGTCCTTTTGTGCGAGTTGTTAGCAAACACTGCACAACTCAAGGAAACATTTATTAGAAAGAGGATGACAAGCAGCTCGCAGTGGGCTTCCAGTGGAGAAGATGGAACTGGAGGAGCCCAGATAACGATTGCGAGATAACTAAGACAAACTTGCAACGCCAAAGAGCAGAAAGAAAGAGTCCGAGGCGGCACCCAGATCTGAAAACCATTAACTTTGGTGCTCGCGAGGAGAAATGGTCTCCGAGATGACCTATTTCTGTAGGCCCTATATCTCATCAGGGCCGCTCACCCACACTCCATGTTGTGTGATTTATTTGGCCTCCAAGTCCCCTTTTTAAAATCCAATGTGTATGTGTGTGTGTGTGTGTGTGTGTGTGTGTGTGTGTGTGTTAGCCCACTTGTTCGAGCCAGGCAGCGCTTGTGTGTTTCATTGCCCAAAAGGCTCCGAGCCTCGTCGTCATGGCGATGAGACACAGGTGCAGTGATGGGTCCCTCGACGTGTGATGTCATTGTGTTACAGGAAGTGAAAATGCGCTAAATATAGGACCAGCTTTCCAGGATTAACATCAGTAATGTGCGGACAGAAGAACAGAACTACAATAGGGAAAAGAACAAACCCTATACTGCCAATGCTAAAGGTTTAATTAAAGCTGCACTATGTGACTTTTCTCAAGGAGATTCCACCATCTGCTTGTTTCCTTGAGATTTTATTGCTTTGCCTGCGATGTTCCACAGCATGGCATTAAACTTATCTACAGCTTAATTTCTTTATGAACATTTTAATGGTTCAAAAATACCTTGAGAGACATGCAGGCTTATTCTAAGCGGGGTCGCTTTTCCACAGATCTGACCTGTAACATGGCCTGATGGCTTCATCTGCTTGTCTCCATGTAGTTGGCCAAGTTTAATGCCATACTGTGAAACATTACAGTTATTTCCAAAAACCTATTAAATTCAACTACTTGAAAGTTTCTACAAGTTGAAACCATAACTACTATTGCCACTGCTCTTATTACTATGACAACACACTTACCCCAAGATCAAAAGTACAGAACCACAATAAAAACTTGATTTGCCGTGTGCCTATAGACTAAACGTAATTTTATATTTCAGAGACACAAAACTCATTTCAATTTCATATCAACTAAGAAAACAATGATACAGCAAAAGAGGAAGCGTAAGGTTAAGGTCTGTAGTCTGCTCTTGACATCCAGATAGGAACAGAGCCGCGGTGTCCTCCATCACTTTAGATAAAGAGAGATTTATTAAAAACAGACCACCACCGCTGCTGCTGCTCCGACCTTAATTAATTTCACTGTGAGCACGAACAACAACAAGACGGCACGAATGGGAAATGGAACATGTGGAAAAGGCCAGACCTGGTACATTAACAAACCTATAACGGTACTGTGTGTGGCTGGGATCACGTTCCTGCCTGGATGTTGGCCCAGTTGCAGAAGTACAATGTAAAAACTGGTGTTGGCAAAGGGGAGACCTATGGATCACGGTGCAGATGGCCCCAGCCGAGCAGCCTCCCCTCCGCTGTGTAACCTCAGCACTAATTAGGACGTTTACATTTGGCAGGGTGTGGGTGTTAAAGAGGCCCGTACATGAACGCACAGATCAGGAAGGTGCCAGGGCAAACCACAAGGGGGCCGCTCTCACTAAACTGGCACCATCAATAAACATGTGGCATTTAGGACAGATGTTTTGAGGGCATTAAGACCAAGTTTTATTTTAGGCTGTCAGAGCTGCAGCTACTACCATCAGCACTACTACGGATTTTACTACAGAAACTCGACCTCTCCCTCGTAAAAGTGCTATGTGTAGTTTTATTCCCAAAAAGGCCGTGATGTTCCTTTTTATTTTACTGTTTTATGAATCTATATCTATCTGTCCACTGTGACTGCCCCATTAAGTCAACTTAATTTCATTTTTGACATGATGGCGACATGTTAGAACTGTTCCAGAGTCGACTCTGACGCGAACAAGATGATTTTTATCATCAGCTGAACCCACAGCCGCTCTTCTCGGGCCGTCTGCTGTCTGCGCAGAGTTAAGCTTGATAAGTGCAATGCTTCCTGTCCAACCCTTTCACAATAAATCCCTTTGTGCAGGTGGTAAACATGGACCTTTTATGGTGAAATCATCAGGAAAACATCTAGTAGATTAGCGCGGAAACTTGACATCGCAGATGCGCTGAATCTTTTGCAGAGGTTTTTTCAAAGACAGAACTTTATTGCTAAATGGACCACGATAAAACAAAGCTTAGATGGGACAGGAGGGATCATAGCGAGCACTGGGATGTATGGGGATGATAACCCGATAAGTTGCCTCAATGATCTGATGTTTCTAAAGAGAGCGAGGCCTCCTGTGTACAGTGTAGTGGATGTGGACAGGACCACAGGGACAGTGATTTACTACATGCCGGTAACATTTGGAGACAATACCGTGACTGCCAGAGGTTTGAATGCAAAGAACGCTAAAAAGAACGCTGCAGCCCTCGTCCTAAACAGATTTGGGTACAGTTTTAAAGTGGATGAACCTCAGGTTATGAGCATCTCTTCTGAAATCAAAGATGCACCTTCAGTCACCCAGGGAGGCTCCAGTGACGAATCCATGACTGAAGTCCAGTCCTCCTCAGTGGGCACTCAGGCTCTACCAGCAGAGGGCGCTACTGGAAATGTACAGGAGATTTTAAATGTCACTCAAGTTGAGTGCACAGATGACATTTCCACAGTGAAACACTCCATTACTGACTATGTACCACAAGAACTCCTACCGATGTTGGCTGCAATGGGGGTTTTGGAAAGACTGAAGGAGTCAGAAGAAAAAATAACCCCATCAGAGTCAGCACCAGTGTGCCCACTGCTGAAGGAGTCAGAAGAAAAACCAACCCCATCAGCGTCAGCACCAGCGTGCCCACTGCCACAACAAAAACCTGTGGATTCAGTTATCCAGGAACCTGCACCTGAAATCCATGACAGGCCTGAGGTTTCTGAGACTGAGACACGAGAGGTAATAGATGTTCCCGAGGTGGAGTCACCGTTGGTACCAGATGTTCCTGAGGTGGAGTCACTGCTGGTTCCATATATTCCTGAGGTGAAGACACCGTTGGTTCCAGATGTCCCTAAGGTGGAACACTACATTATCGACCATACACCACAAGAACTCCTCCCTATGTTGGCTGCAATGGGAGTGTTGCAGAGTGTGACCCCATCAGACTCAGCACCAATGGATTCAGTTATCCAGGAACCTGAAATCCATTTCAGGTCTGAGGTACCAGATGTTACCGTGGAGACACCGCAGGTTCCAGATCATACAGTGTTGGTGGTCAGCAGATGCAGTTCAAAATGGGCTACAGACAAATCCACCAGAAGCTCAGACTAAAAAGACTAAAACAATAATCACTGTGGTCATTGAATTGGCCAGAGCTGAGCCGGTCTCCTCTCCTATTGAACAAAGCGCCATCAGTGAAGGAGAGACACAAACACAACCAGAGACAAATGAGACCTTCTCAACTGAAAGCAGCAGTTCACCTGTGCTTCAGTTTGGGCCCACCGTGTCCTGCAGTCTCACTCGCACTCTGCTCAAGAAAATACTGCAAAAGAACAAAGTCTACAGCCGGGATATGTGTCACGACATCGCTAACAGACTAAACACCAAGATCCAGAACCAAATTATCATGGGGCCAGAAACCAGCATCAGCGATAACAAACTCATGAGAATTGGCAAAAGGACCGCCAGACATCTACAAATAGTTTATGGATCATCTGCCAATCTCCTGGAGGCAGCGTGTACCCCTGACCATGCAGAGTTTGAAGAAAATGTTGCAAAATGTCTGAACATGGAGTACAAGGCCTTTCAAAACCGCTCAAAGTCAGCCTGGTCCCGCTTCTTCTCTGCTCCTCACCTCAACAAGGCTCAACAACCAGTAAACATTATTTAAGCATCATTCAATGTTCCTCTTATTTCATTTTATTTATTCATATATTTGAATTTGAACAGTGTATACAAATCAGCAGCAGCTTCAACATAAATATGCCAGAGTTAGCATAAGCGCTAAATTTTATCTGTTGTCCTAAGGCAGGTAAAAACATTAAATCAGACCTATTCTGCAAAATCGACTTTTTAGAGCTAGCAACCACTTTATAGTTGATTCTTCTCATTTACCCTTTGTTGTTTTTGGAGTGATTCGTGCATGTTTGAGTAAT
This sequence comes from Periophthalmodon schlosseri, assembly GCA_000787095.1. NCBI lineage: Eukaryota > Metazoa > Chordata > Actinopteri > Gobiiformes > Gobiidae > Periophthalmodon > Periophthalmodon schlosseri. Next base: position 13,351 of record KN483507.1, on the reverse strand, counting down.
CTTTAATCATTCATTTTCAATCGTTCATTATCAATCCGCGCTTTCACTGCCACTGGCACACACCCACTGGTCTGTACTTACTTTGTTCTTCGATTTTATTTTCTTAATCGGTGATAATGCAGCATTACTTTGTTCTTCGATTTTATTTTCTTAATCGGTGATACATGCAGCATTTGGCAGGGTTGCATAGTCATTTTGGTGCAAATGAAAAAAATGGGTTGCTCGCTGGTGTGATGTGCAGCTATCCATACGAGGGGCCGACAGTATGCGGCGCCTTGTTGTGATGATGTTTATGGTGACGTCATTGGGCACTGCCCTCATTAGTGAATATGTGTCGGAGCATTTTACGCGCTGCATTTTACAGCTTAACATGTAGAGAACATGTCTGTCCCCTACACCACTGTCCCTTTGTCCATGAGCTTTCTGTGGGAGCGGCCTGTGTCGCCCGCTCTGCTCCCGGAGCAAGAGAAGGAGAAAGAGCGAGAGAGAGAGGGATGTGAAGGGAAAGACGCAAACTCTCAGTTCATTTTAAACAACCATTAGACTTAGGACAATTCATCTGTTAAATCCAATAGGCCTATTGCACAGACTAAGCCTACATTTACATTAACAGCAGTTTCCTTTTTGTCTTTTTCAGACTGAATCAAGTCAATCATAGTCAAAATAGGCTAGTTATTTCTATGGCCAGCCTTTTTTAATGAATGCAGGGAGGCCTGGAGCGGGTCTGAGAAAGGCAAAAGGCATGGACAGGACTGAGCAGAGGTGAACAGAAATCATTATTTGGAAATAAACATGAAATGATGAATTACAATGAAAGTAATGTTTTAATTCAAAACTCGATGCTGTCGAATGTTTGCACGTACGGAGCACGCGTGGAGCTGAACAGCGTGAACGAGCAGGCTGCTGGGTTGCTATAGTGATAAAAATATTGTAATCAAACTACACATAGCTGCTGGGTTGCTAATTACAGAATTATTGTAATCAAACTACAAATAGCACCTTTAAAGGGCCGTCTAACTGACTGGTTAAGGCGCTGGCTACTATTATGTCAAAGTCTGCCAAAATGAAATGACTTCATGTTACAAAGACTACATTTATTTAGTGCAAAAATGTCTGGTTATCATGAGGTCCTAGAAAAACTGCAGTCCCTACTCTTATACTTTTACAAACCTGTTCGGAAATATATGTAGCTCTTGTATTAGTTTGGCAGTTAACTCCTAAATTACCAGCCCTCAGTAGACTACAAAGCTGCAAGTTTATATAAATAATGATTTATTACACACACAGTATTGTCAGTGGATTCCCACACAGCCCATTAAAGTAAATGTTTTCCCCTGTTTCAGTCACCTCAGCTCAAAATCACTATTATGTCTTCAGCTTCTTCCATAACTGCCATTTTATGTTTCGGAGGCACCACAGTTCCATTCCAAACAGCAGGAGAAGCTTTGCGAGGCTTACCAAAGTGAAAAACAACCTAGGTGGGACCTGTGCCAAAAACAAGCTACCTTTTTTTCCAATAACATTTCCTTTCAACAGCCATACTTAATGTGGGGACTTAATGTGTCTATCATCTGGGAGAACTTTAAACATTATCAACACGCACTAGAATCGGCTAACTGTAAATCTCTTATGTGGTAATGTAAGACTGTTTTTGATACCTCCTTACCATATATCATCTGTATTGGCCGGTCCGGTCTCTTACTACGCGGTTAGCTGCTGTAAATCACTGCACGCTAGCCTCTTTCCTGTGATCTATCAACCCAGCCTGTCCAACCAAGACCCAACAAATAGTGTTCACTGTCATCTCAATCATATGCGCCACATCTCGCGGGCCGCCACACTATCCCTCTTGTATTTTTAAACACTTGTGGCACTAAAAGCACTGCTATGGATCTTCCCAGAAAATTCTCATCTTCAATAGACCAAAATGGGTATTGTTAGGGCATCGGAAAAAAGCCAAGTAGTCGATGTGAGAGAAATACGAGAGTCGTAAGTCAAGGTTATGTACTGCGAAGAAGTATCTAGGGCCATAAAAGCGGCATCAGTTAGTACAATGGGCAGATATCCCAGTCAGGGTACACAAGTGGGTCAGACAAACTCATATAAGCTGGTTTTATATTAAGGGCCTCATTCATTATTAAGGCTTTCAAACTACTGGCGGATTTCAGGTTGTGGATGTGATGATGTCATACTCCGAGATGGGGGGCAAGAGCCAGTTTTTCCAATTTAATAACACAGTACATGCCATGAAATATGAAAAAGGTAACTGCACGAATAGCAAACCTAATCCTTTGTATTATTGACTAGACCCAAGAAGTCACTATATTTCAACAAAAAATTCAAAACAAAAAAAGGAAACTATATTCATTTTAGCTGCCCCCATGTGCATTAGTTAAATATTATTGGCGTATAGACTGTCGTGATGTCGTCTGAAACCCAGGAATACTTAGCCTCGAGGTTTCTTGTAGTAAACCTTAAAATTTAAAATTCATTTATACATTTAAAATTCTTTGTTGGCATTTGTGTCAAAATTGACGAACAACACAGTGCAAGTAATGTTTGCCACCTGCCGCCATATTGGTTCTAGTTGCTAATGTAAACAAATGTAAACTCTAAAGGAAGCGTGGTTTAACTGCCCACGTAATTTTAAGTTTTTTGTTATTAGAATAATAACAGTTTCTTCCTGTTAAAGTCTCTGAAAAGCCATAAAAAAAAATAAAATAAAAAAAAAAACATTTGATAGAACCAATACGGCACAGGCTGCCCCAATATCTAGGCCTGTCACAACAAGACATTTTGAAGAATGTTATATTGCTACAGAGTAGAGCTCGACATATATGTGTTTTTTTTGTTTTTTTTTCCATGGCCGATGCCGATGCCGATACCGATTGTTGTTCAATTTAAGCTTTATTCTTTAGGCTGTGGGTCAGACAAAACAAAATATCGGCCTGTGCTGGAGATTGAAGGCTGACAGCCCATGCGCTAAAAAGTGCAAATATTGTCCTGATGTATCGGCCAATCAATATATCGGTCTAGCTCTACTACAGAGAAATATTGCGATAAACGATAATATTGGAGCTATGCCACTAACACAAAACAGGAAAATCTCAGTAAACACATTTTTACATATACAGCATCATTAAAAGATATGAGCTGCAATAAATAAATATCACAAAGAACCAATAATTAGCCATAGAAGTTATTTACGCTCTACAGCTCAAATCTTATATCATAAAAATGTCAGACATCTCCCCACTTTTGCAAAGACACATGATTGTACACATGATAAATACCAAGCCCCAAAATATACTGTTCCAGCTTTCATAAACGATAAGTCGATATAGTAATGATAGGCCTACCGATATCCATGCGATATTTGAGCCGACTGCCCTGTTTGACGTTAGTTGGCGAAAAACGATGTGTGAGCATGTGAACTGGATGAGACAGGAGGGGCATCTGGTGTAAAAATAGCGGTTATGCTAATCTCTGTGAATATTAACGCAGCAGAGGAGGCACATAATGAGTGAAAAATAAGAAGCGAAAGACTGCATTGTCATTTTTTTTTTACAGATTTACACAGCAGCAGACCCGTAACAATATAGTCAAGTGAAATCCTTACACAAGCTCCAGCCCCATAAGGCACCCGTACCTGCCGAGCCCACAATGTTTCGTTATGTAAGTGAGCAGAATCTAATCTATTCCAATCTATGTGTGCTCAGTAGCATGTGTGCCCACTGCCTTCTGAGCGTAATATCTCTGTGACCGTGACAGACGAACCTCTGTATGGAACAAGCGATGACAAAGCGCAGTGTTCCCGAGCTGCCGTTCTCTTCCTGCCTCGCCGCTATAGGACAAGCAGATTGATGCGGTAGCGACCATGCTATTTCGCGAGCACGTCAGGTCACTAGCCACACTGCGAAGCCCCAGGGAGGGAGAGAGAAAGAGGAACATGGGTCCTTGTCTCCGTGTCCTCCTCCATCTTGTTCACTTTCTTTTTCCAGTGCGCCTTCTCTAACCCCAGGCTGTTCTGCCATCTCCGAACATCCACCAACAACTTTTACAGAGCAAAACTAAGATGTGAAACTTTATATTGGGTCATGTTTTTTTTTTTTTTTTTTACATAATGAATTCATCTTGTTTGTTTCTCGAAATTTGAGTTTACTTTTAATGGATTCAAGCGCAAAGGCAAATGGAAAGACATATAATATAAAATCCAGAGGGCATTTAGGATATAAAAGTATTAAAATCTCTGTGACAATATGCAATTTTGGTGATTTTTTCATATTGTGATTCATTTCTCTGTAGAATTCAACTGTCTACTCAAACACACATACTTTTTCTCACCCACTCCTGCTATTGGTCAGTCTGTGTCATGCTCTGAGTGAGTGACAGGTGGATCTGACCAATCACATTGAAGTGTGAACTTTCAGAAGAAGAAGATTCATTTAAATATGAATTAGGATAAAATTAAAATCGTGATCTAGCACCAAGAAAAGGCGTTTTTTGCCACATCACCCGCCTCTAACAATGATACAGAATTAGAACGATAATAGGTCACATATTTTTTTGGGTCCCCTTCTACAAATTTATTATGACTAGGCTAACTGTCAAACAAACTTATCATTGTATAAATATTTCAGAGTTTCTAAATGTTTAACTCAATTTCTTAGGTACTACTGTGTTTGTGTTTGCCCACTGATCCGAAGAGTCGAATCTCGCCCTCGGCATGAACATCACTGGTTGAGTGGACAAATCCGCTGACCCACAGGTTGGCAGCGCAATTTCAGCTCCCACAGATGAATGCTGTCGTTCTGTCCTTGGGCAAGACACTTAACCCACCTCGTCCTCAGTGTCTGCGTACACTAGTGTATGAATGTGTGTAAATGGATGAGTGGTTCCTTGATGTAAGGCACTTGGAGGCCCTTGAAGGTGGAAATGCTCTATACAAAAATGTGACCATTTACCATTTGAATGTGAAGAGACTGCATTGCATCTATCCATCCAAAGAAAAAAAATTACCAAATGAAATGGTAAACCAGCACAAAAAGAGGAAAGAATCTAACCCCATTTCACTATGAATATGAGGTTTGGCCGTAAAAATATGAGGTTTGGCTGGCAGAACCATCAGTACAACCGGAGCAGCAGACGCTTTTGTGAAGATGAAAGAATGCAGGGTCACGTATCGAGCCTCCAGGTAAACTGTGAAGGCAGACTCTCAGTAACAATAATAAAACCGGTGATACCGCTACAGCAGCATTACTGTAAAAACACGACCCTGTCAGATCATTTTTACACATCAAACAAATCAAGAGCTCTCATATGATAAAAGAAAACATATGCCAACAGCCCGTGCATTACTCACACACTGATCAAAGTCTTTGCTGTTGAACGCACAAACAAAGGGGCCACATATATTTATTTTGGATTGTGTTTTTTCGTGATTTATGCGTACAAAAGTTGGAAATGAGAGACAGTAGAAAGAAGGATATTAAACTGATCGGAAATAGAGGGGACAGAATAATTGAAGGGGTGGAAAGCGAAAGAACTCATTAACTTGTCTTTAATAAAACCCCAGTCACACAGGGACTGGGCCATTGTCTCATCTCTCCTTCTCTCATTGGGACATGTGATACACCGTCACGCCACAGCGCCTCCTCTGGCAATCCACTTTGAGATAATACAGCAGGGTTTAAAATGAGCCTATGGAAGATTCAGAGTCGAAATATGGGGACAAAAATTAGTGTTTGTTAAGCTAAGTTTATATAAATCAAATGCTAAAATGGGATATCGGCAGTGTAGAATATAGGCAGGATAAATAATCGTTTGGTCACATATTTGGATGAGTTTTGTGAAGTTATTTGTATTTAAAGCTACCATTTGTAGTTAGATTAGCCGACCCGCCCCTGTTGTATTCTCACATATCACCACTAGAGGCTTTCTAAATACTGCAACCTGATAAAGTGTCAGCTTCAGTCTGACAGAAGAAGACCAGAGACCACAGGTGAGCTTGAACAAAGACAAAGAAGTGAAAAATAATAATAATAAATGTGCAGATGGTAGCTTTAAAGAGAAAAAAATCTCTACTTTAAGTCTAACAAATAAGAAGTGCAATATATTGCTGAAGAAAATATAGACACTGACCCATAACCCTAAACTAGAATTATCCCCAAAACTTTTGAAATGTAATAAAGAAACAGCAGAATGAAACACTTTGGTAGTTAGTTTGTATCTTTAATGAGTCAAAGAAGTTATTTATTCAACCCTCCACAGCTCAAATCTCATCATAAAACAGAACATTTACAAAAGTTCCTGACTAGTGCTAAGAAAAAGTCCCCATGATAAATACTGACCCACAAAATGTATTGTCTCATCAAACATATATTGAACGATGAGTCGATATAGTATTTACTGTGAAAGGCCTATTTAAGTCTATTGTTGATATCAGGTGTCGGTATCAAAGCTGAAACATCTTGATCGATTTGAGGCATCTCTGTAGAACGTATTTGAAGAATCACAGTATTTTTTAAGCGAGTGGCAGAATATTGCATTATACAAATTCTCCAAAAATGTGTTCAGAACTTAAAATGTTGAAAACGGAAATTGAAAATGAACCAAAGATTTTCCAGAGAGCTTCCAGTTGGTTTCACATGACGTCCATAATGAATAGATTATCGAGTATTATTCAGAGGCATGCCATTCTCACTGATTAAACATAGGCCATATTCCTTGTTCAATAAATCCTTACTGACAGGATCAAGACTCGCACGTCTGTATCCTATATGAAGAAAAACTCAGCTTCTATATCTGAACATCTCTGCTCCCCCAGCGGCCAGACAGCCAGGCTAATTTAAGAAGCGTGGGTCTGTCAGCTGTCATTAGGACTCCTGCTCTCAAACGCACATAAACACACTAACACTGTTCTCTCAAAGCACACATATATGACTCTCACACTTTACTACACAGAGCTAATTCGAAGAAATGTGGGCATCTGTCAGAAGTCATCATCTGCAAGCACGAAACCGACCAGCGCGTTACACAACCTGGCAACGCAGGCATGGAGGAGCAGGAGGGTTGAGGAAGAAAGAAATATTGATTCATTCTGACTAACATCAACAAGAAGCAACAGAATACATGGAAAGTGCCCATTAGTATGGACCACAGCAGGCGCAGGCGCATTCATGATGGAGAGATTGGAGAGATTGGTGCTAGGCGTGGGACGAGGCACAATTTCCATAAGACAAGATGAGACACGAGACGGGGTCCACAAGAACGAGACAAAACGAGATTTTGACATTATTCCTATTATATAAATTGTGCAGGTCAGTTCATAATTTTGGCCTCAAAATGTTTTATTTATTTTATTTAATATTTTGGTGGCAATTCTAGCGCTGCTTTGTGGAACTATAGAAGATGCCACAACGTAACCCTTTTTGTCCAATCCAAATGTAAAGAAACGTTAAAATAAATGTCATGAGTTCATTTTTCTCATGTGTGCACAATCTTATGACAATTTTGTCTCACGAAATCCCTAGTCTCTAATTCCATCCCTAATTGGTACAAAAAGGGTAAGGTAAGCTTCAAACCATGAGTTAAAACTATAATGGGACAGGTATTCTTAAGTCTGTATACTGACAATGTTGATGTCGGTATAATGTCCACGGATGCAACACAACAGCATCATAGTTACAGTCTGATGATTGAGTGGAGGATCTTCAGAGGCCACTGTGGCCTTTACACGTGTGAGCAGTGCTGTGGGCTTTTCAGCTTCATGTGTTCACTAAACAGATCACAGTCATGTCAATGAGGGCTCAGACCTGTTTAAACTAACATGCTGCTTTGGTTTGTCTCACAGTGATATGTTTTTGTCCAGACATAATTCATTTTCGCAAGACACTGTGTCAAGTATGCAAAGCTCCATCTCTGAGTCCAACATGGCTGTCTGCATGTTCACTCATGAGATGCAACTTAAGGATTTAACACAGAATGTATTTGCATTTTGGAATACATCAGCCTACCCAAAGGGAAGGACGGCAATATTGATTACAAGTAACTACATGCATTTAGATGCTGCACTCTGTTCACACACACACACACACACAAACACACACACACAAACACACACACACAAACACACACGCACACACACACAAACACACACACACAAACACACACGCACACACACACAAACACACACACACAAACACACACGCACACACACACAAACACACACACACAAACACACACGCACACAAACACAAACACACACAGACACACTCACACACACACACACACTCACACCCTGATGTGAGGCAGGTGCTGGGCATCTCTTCCTCCTTCAGTGCATGTGCATGCAGGCTCACACACGTGCACGCTCACACACGTGCAGCCACACACGTGCACGCTCACACACATGCATGAAACCAGAGACAGAGCTGTGAAGCGGAGGTGACAGGTCTCGGTCTGTGCCATCGTAAGCAAATGCAGCGCTAATTGCCATTCTCCCACTGTTAGACACCAGCATGACTCCAACAAGAGCCCATATGCACCCCAAGATGAAGTCATCTCCTCACTGCACAAGCTCGCATGGCTTGAATGAATTGACTTAATTGTGTATACCTGATTCCTCTTGCGTTTGTGCATTTGTCAGGTCTTTGTTTGATGCTCATATCTGGCAGGTGGACAGACAAACAGAGCTGGTGTTTTAGGATGACAGCTGATTACAGAGATGATTACAGACATGACACCTTTAATGCTGCTTCATTGGATTGACAGGGTTGGGCTCAGCTCCAACTCACACGTCTCACAGCACAGGCAGAAGGAGGGTCAGTGTGTCACACATATATATCTAATATGCCACACACACTCTGTGTAAATCAAACACACGCTTTCATGCTGCCCCCTGGGAGATACAGAATGCTGTACCATTATGCCAGCCATGGCGAACCTATTTCCTCCTGCAGTTAGCCTGTCATCAGGGCATTGTGCTGTATTGTCTGGGAGCAGACCTAAATGGGGTCCTTTCAGAGCATTTTCAGGTACGGTCATGGAAGAATGGAGAGGATATTCATATCACATTTCAATTGCTGAGAAAACAGAGCTTTGGACAATGCACTGCACACAGACACACAGACACACATACACACATATACACATACACACACACACACACACACACAGACATAGAGGGCTTCCTCTGCCAAACAAACCAGGGAGCATCGCACATTCAGGCTTCCACTGATTTCCTCCATCTTCTCCCAGCAGACTGGATTCCATTACAAACGCCTGTCTGTTCTTTTAGCCAGGCACACGCAGCAGCTGCACACAGAACAGACGCACGCTTCATCCTGGGTGTCCTCTACACTAACGCATCACTAGAAAATCAGTTGTACATGAACTGCACTCATTACATTGGTCTGAAAGAGATTTTCACAACTCTAATAAATGTGAAACTGCACAAGCTTAAATACAGTATGTGGGACGTATACAAGTAGACAGTTGAGATGGTTTTGACTTGAGATTTTCTGAACATGTTCTAATAATAATGATAATGATCTCTGAGTAAATGTACATGACTAACTGTACAAAGCCAGCCCTTGAGTCTAAGCTTAAGACATCTGTAGATCATAAAGTCTTTCACATCTTCATATCCACAGCAAATACTCCCCATTACATTGGTCCGCTAAAGAGACAGACAAGTCTGGAATAGTGAGAACGCCAGGCCCGCTGCTCCGTGCCCTCCTAATTGGCCTCCCGCTGATCCGGTCCATACTTATTGCCAATTATCTGTCAATTAGCCACGCGCTGATGTCACTGCAGTGGGGCCAGTAAACCAATCAGGAGCAGAGAGGAAATGGCCACCCATACTAATAGACCAGTCAAGTGTCAGATGAGGGGTGAGCTGTGGTCCCCTTACAGGCCTCTGGGTCCACGTGTTTACTTCAGTCATCAAACGCTAGCGAGAATCGGCCAATCAGAGGGCGGCAGGCCTGTCAGTTTGGTTTCAGATCTAACGCTGCTCAGCGGGAAGGCCAACTTAACCCCAACGATGAAGGCTCTGGTGAGGTGTCCTATTTCTAAAAGAGGTTAAAGAGTCCGTCAAATGTGGATGGGTAAAAAGTGATTTATATGTCCTTAGGGATGGGTAGGGAATTGCAGGGTCCCTCATGATTCAATACCATAACTATACATGGTTCAAGTTACAATAATACATACATAGGCTGTGTTCAAACAGAAAACACTCCTTCCACCTTGTGATGTCATGTGGCAATACAGGAAGTGCTCCACTGTGGTTTTAAACTCCATACACCTTCACTAGAATCATTTGGTTGATTTCTGCTCTGGAATTGCCAATCTCTACTGAACTAAAGGTAAAGGTAGATGTTTAACTTGAAAACTACACTTCATGACATCACAAGGTGGAACAGAGCATTTTGAGTTTTGGAGATGTAGACAGACTAATAAACCAGGGTTACTCAAACATGTATGAATGAAACAAAACACAACTCCAAGTATGTTTTTGAGGAGGTAACAGCATTAGAACATGACTTAAAGCTCACAAGGGTCAGTGTTTGTAATGTAGGACCTTTAAACACTATCTTCACAAACTTACCAGTAAATATGTCAAACGTATTGCATAAACAGGATTCCTTTCGGCTTTTCTCAATTGAATAATGTTGAAATAACCTAGTCCTGTGTCATTTTAATGATTATTTATGATAGGACATTTTGACATTTTGTAGTTTTACATTCACAAAAACCGGGGATCACAAATCTCCCGTATGTATGCGTCAAAAGCAGTGATCCATCAGACTCTCGCCTTGAAGACAAACAGCTCTCACTGGCGACACCTGTCATTCTGTCTCCATGCTGTGACTCATGATTCAAACCCACGACACCATTCACCATCACTATCCATCTTCACAGGCACGACCAGGCACCACAATGGGATTTTATTTGGGTTTTGGTAGACATGGTTAAGAGGCCAAACCATAAATCATGTCACTTCTTTCTTATACAAACCTAAAAAAAAAAAAAATCACAAGTGTTTTTGAAAATGAGAGGCTATCAGCTTGTGTGTGTGTGTTTGGGGTTTTTTTATGGCTAGGTCTACAGCCAATTATTTTGTCAGTAAAAGAGTTCTGACATTAAAGGAATCCATTTGACATTTTTCTTAGTCTTTCTTGTTTATGTTGGTGAAATTTGCCATATTTATTTATTTTAATGGGAAAATAATTGAATGGAAAATTATGACAGATAACATTTTTATTTTTTTTTTGCCATATTGACCAGTCTTAATGCAGAAGTTTAGAACAAAATTACAGAAGCAGTTATAGAAGTTGTAGTGTAAGGAGTAGTAGTAGTAATAGTAGTAGTAGTAGTAGTAGTAATAGTAGTAGTAGTAGTAGTGGTAGTAGTAGTAGTAGTAGTTTAGTCTTGAAAGCTGATGGAGAGGAGGTACACAAAGAAAAAATTCAATACCAGCAGAAAAGACGGTGTCTCTTTCTCCTGGTTATTGACCGGTGTCTATACCTCCGTCACGGAGCAGGTAGGGCATCCTTCCATATCCACACACTCGAGCACAATACTGTGGCCTTGTCAGAAACACTCAGTGTCACATCAGTCTTACCTGTGTCCCTGCTCTTCCTCAGGTAAGTGCACATCACAGTCAGTTTGTCAACAGCAATAAGTGCAGTTCAACTAATGGAAAAAAAACTAATCATTTTTACACAGTAGCAGCGTTCGTTCGTTCACTACTATACTTTCAATCAATAGCAAAAAGCCAACACAAACAAAAGCATTTGCAAGGGCAATTTAGAGTCAATTTCACCTGTTAGTCTGTCAAGAACCTGCGTAACATAGTGAGGACGTTCAGACCACAATTATCTCATGTATCACTACTGGCTTGAGAATCAAGCAACCTTCATGTTGAGAGACAGAAGAACTAACCAATCAACTACCCTCAGATAGAATCCACTATTTTTAATTGGCTGGCACTCACAAAACGCTGCTCATTTAGAATTAGACGACACAACTGGTATGAAGAACAAAAGGGCCTCAGTTTCTGCTTGACTTGGCTATAGTTCTATTGCACACACTGTACTGACATTAGCACAGGTTGAAACATGAAGCTGTCCAACTCATCCTCAGGGAAACTGTAGAATAGAAACACTGGCCCACCTTCAAAACTGTATTTCATAATTTGGCCTCTTAAATTGGGACATTGCCACAGTTTATTTGTGCCGTTCATTTCTACAGGAATCACATGACTTTACATTTTCTTGCAATGTTATAAATCAAAATGGCTGACTGTTAAAAAAAGCAATTTTGTGGCTTATTTAGAAATTAAATAAATGATTTGTGGCACGTCTGAACACTGTTATTGATACAGTTATTTCACGGCGTGCACGGTGCCACATCGACATGGAGACACAGCTCATCCAGTCCCAAAAGGTACATGAGTGCATACTGTTTTATACCATTTCCCTCTTCATATGCCTATAATAGTCAAACGCTACCAGCCACATTACTTCTTAGACCTAGTGGGGAGCTGACGGTGCTGTTTACCCAACCAAAACAACAATTCATTTGTTTTAGTCAAACCCTCAATGTTTTTTTCTAGCCACTGCCTCTGTCCCTGTGCCATTTACATCAGAAATGTAGGGTACAGTGAAACACTGTTCTGAGTCACATGGATGATAAGATAAGAGATAAGATTAACCTTTATTTGTCCCATAACGGGGAACTTTGGGTCAGCGGATCGAACCGCTTTACAGATGATGTTTTATTTATTTTTCATGTTGAGAATGGGATTTGAACCGCCTGTCATGTTATCAAAATCAATATAAAAAAACTCTTAGAATAGACAAATCTAGGCCAACACTGTGCAAGTAAAGTACAATGTTACGATTTAAAAGGCCAGATTGTGAAATACATACATTTGAGAAGGTGAACCAGTGTTTGTATAACACAGTTTTCTATGAGGATGGGTTGAGCTGTCTTATACACTTAATACTGCTCCAAGAACTCCCCGGCTTCATCACGTGCAGAAAAATTTAATTACAGGAATTACACGACCTTTATCTGCTTTTAATCTAGATCTACAGCCACACACGCAATTATACCATTTCAGAGAAGCAGGATTACTTTTAAGTTCATTGATTATAAAAGGGATTGCATCTATTTGGACTGTGGCAATTTATCACGTTTGAGACTGCAACAAAATGAGATCATAGCGTGTGCTTGTGACAAAGTTAACTCTTATTGCAACAGTTAACCAATGAGCGCCCTCCACCTATTACAGCCAGTACTCTTCACTTACCTTAACTCTTCTTCACTAGAATCATTTGGATGA
>JACM01020825.1:0-15929 GCA_000787095.1 Periophthalmodon schlosseri | reverse complement strand
TATTATCATTATTATTATTATGTTTTTTTATTATTTTGCAAAGTAAATGCAAAGTAGCAGATATCAGAAATGGCTGTCCTCCAGTACCTTAGATGCCCTGTCCTCAGAGAGATGTGTGTCTGGGTAAATGTAGTCCACCCTGAGAGTTTAGCATTCTCTTCACAAGCGCAGCGGCTTCAGGTCACACAGAACACACCCTTTAACAAACTCATGAAAGAGGAAGAAACGCCACATAAGTCCTTTTATGGTCAAAGAATCTGACACCGCAACGATGCATTTGGTGTTAATGTAGAGCTTCTGCATATTCATGAGCGCAGAGATGTGGAGTTAACTGGTGCTTTGCTCTGACATTCACAGGACTGTATGATATGAACTGTGCCAAGTCAACAAGAGGCGAGAGAGAGACAGAGAGATGGTTTAGACACGTAGGGTCAAATTCAATATATGAAATTATGATTAGAGATGGGTAAACTAAGAAGAGATGGAGAGAAAGAGAGAGAGATGGGTAGAGAGAGAAATAGTTATGGGTAGAGAGAGATATAGAGAGATATGGGTAGAGAGAGAGATGGGTAGAGAGAGAGAGATGGGTAAAGAGAGACAGAGATGGGTAGAGAGAGAGCTAGAGATATTAGAGTGATGTAGAGAGAGATAGAGATGGGTAGAATGAGATAGAGAGAGATGGGTAGAGATAGAGAGATGGGTTGAGAGAGAGAGAGAGATGGGTAGAGAGAGATGGATAGCAAGAGATAGAGAGATGGGTAGAGGGAGGGAGATGGGTAGAGAGCGATAGAGAGATGGGTAGAGAGAAATAGAGATGGGTAGGGAGAAATAGAGAGATGGGTAGAGAGAGATAGAGAGATCAATAGAGAGAGAGATAGAGATGGGTAAAGAGAGAGACAGAAAGCTGGGTAGAGAGAGAGAGATGGATAGAGAGAGACAGAGAGATAGGTAGAGAGAGAAAGAGAGAGAGATGGGTAGAGCAATAGAGAGATCGATAGAGAGAGATGAGAGATGGGTAGCGAGAGACCGAGACATGGGGAGGGGGAGGGAGATGGGTAGAGAGAGCGATAGAGAGATGGGTAGAGAGAAATAGAGATGGGTAGGGAGAAATAGAGAGATGGGTAGAGAGAGAGATGGATAGAGAGAGATAGAGAGATGGGTAGAGAGAGAGAAGAGGTAGCGAGCGAGAGAGAAATGAGTAGATGGGCTTTATCTAATGGAAAAATGTTTTCTATATAAGTCTTTATCCTTGACAGGCACCTCTCACCTTCCGGAGAGAAGCGCTCGTGTCCTTACAACTCCACAGCACAATTCTGCACTTGTTCAATAAATCGTCTGTGGCAAGTGCTGTGCTCTCTCTGGATGTGTGCGCTGGGCTCGCAGGAGACAATGAAAACTAATGAAGACTTTAGCCCGCAACAGACAACTTTTCTCCTCAGAACTGTCACAGCGCTCACACGTGGCCCTGAACCAACCAAGAACCTGGATGTGTTACGCTCGATGGCCGATAAAAATAAAAATACTTGAAAGTTTTATTTTCACAAAACTTCACTTGAGATCATTCTGTAAAAAACATCAGAGTGAAATCTTTCTTTGAGAATAGTATGACACAGTAGGACACAGTAAAAATAAACTAGCTCATTGATTGGACAAATTGGGCAAAAAAGAGCACGGGGAACAACTTCAGTGGTGACTGGTGCTGAAAAACTTTTGAACGCACAATAGTTAAAGTTATGGTGTGATGTCTTGAGTGGCAATGCTGTGGTTAAACGGTGAAAAACGAGTGGCCGTGATTGGTCATTTGAAGAAACAGGGTTAAAATAGAGTGAGAAACAGAGTCGTACCTTCTGTCCTCCCCAAATCGATTATCTTAGACTAGAGATCGACCGATATGGGCTTTTCCATGGACGATACCGATGTTTAGGAGATGGGTAGAGAGAGGGAGAAAGAGATAGAGAAATGGGTAGAGAGAGAGAGCAATAGAGAGAGAGATGAGTAGAGAGAGAGCTAGATGGGTAGAGAGAAAGATATAGAGATGGGTAGAAAGAGAGAGGGGTAGAGAGAGAGAGATGGCTAGAGAGAGAGAGAGGGAGATGAGTAGAGAGAGATAGAAAGATGGGTAGAAAGAGATAGAGAAATGGGTATAGAGAAGGATGGGTAGAGCGAAAGATGGGTAGAGAGATGGGTAGGGTGATAGAGAGAGATGGGTAGAAAGAGATAAATAAATGGTAGAGAGAGAGATGGGTAGAGAGAAAGATGGGTAGATAGATAGAGAGAGAAAGAGAAATGAGTAGATGGGCTTTATCTAATCATTTTCAGTGGTGACTGGTATTGAAAGAAACTTTGGAAACCACAATAGCTGAAGTTACAGTGTTATGTCTGGTGTGAGTGCCAATATTGTGATAAAATGGTTAAAAACGATTGGCTGTGATTGGTCACTTGAAGAAACAGGGTTAAAATAGGTTTAGGAACAGGCTTGAGTCGTACCTTCTGTCCTCCCCAAATTGATTATCTTAGACTAGAGATCGACCGATATGGGTTTTTCCATGGACGATGCTGATACCGATTGTTTAGGAGATGGGTAAAGAGAGAGAGGAAGAGAGAGATGGGTAGAGAGCGAGAGAGAGAGAGAGAGCGATGAGTAGAGAGTAGAAAGAGAGAGAGAGATGGTTAGAGAGAAATATATAGAGAGATCGGTAGAAAGAGAGAGAGGAGTAGAGAGAGAGAGAAATGTGTAGAGCGAGCTAGAGAGATGGGTAGAAAGAGATAGAGAAATGGGTATAGAGAGAGATGGGTACAGAGATGGGTAAAGAGAAAGATATGTAGAGAGAGAGGTAGAGAGAGAGATAGATGGTTAGAGAGAAATATAGAGAGAGATCAGTAGAAAGAGAGAAAGGAGTAGAAAGAGAGAAATGTGTAGAGAGAGATAGTGAGATGGGTAGAAAGAGATAGAGAAATGGCTATAGAGAGAGATGCGTAGAGAGAAGGGAAAGGGGTAGAGAGAGAGAGATGGTAGAAAGATAGGGAGATGGGATAGAGAGAGATAGTAGAGAGAGCGATGGATAGAGAGAGAGAGATAGAGAGAGAGATAGAGAGATGGGTAGAGAGTGAGAAGCAATAGATAGAGAGAGAAAGAGAAATGAGTAGATGGGCTTGATTGGTCATTTGAATGAACAGGGTTAAAATAGGTTTAGGAACAGGCTTGAGTCGTACCTTCTGTCCTCCCCAAATCGATTATCTTAGACTAGAGATCGACCGATACGGGTTTTTCCATGGACGATGCCGATACCGATTGTTTACGATCCAGAGAAACCGATGGCCAATAAGCTCTACTCATATTTTTTAGTCTGATATGTAGGGCCGATTTTGGAAAGTGCAGATATCTGCTCTCAAATGTAGTGAAGTAAAAGGAAAAAGTATCCACTTTAAAATGTATGTAAAGTGCAGATACCTGAGATGTAGGGCCAATTTTAGTAATTTTACCCAAATTATCTCATTTGAATTTAGTACAAACCCATCCACAGCCTTGTTTTACTGCAATCTGTATAAGAGAGCAGTGTAGTCACATTTTTGCAGCACTCTATCTGGACTAAAGTGTTTGAATAAAGTTTTATGCACATACTCCTTATGCACATGGAGGCAGCTGGTTGGCCAAACTAAATATCGGCCTCTGCTGGAGATTTAAGGCAGATAGCCGATAGCCAATACGCTGCAAAGTGTATATATATATGATATATCAGTCTGTCTCTATCTTGGACTAACCATTTGAGATTTCTAGCATGTTAGAATGTTGTTTTTTCATCAAACACATGCTTTGAGTTTTGTTTCCTGTACATCATCTGGTAGTAGTCAAGTTTCCCCACACGCCTTCATTCTCATAGACACTTTTCAGCTTTCAAATACCCTTCACTACACATCTGACCTACTTCAATCTAAAGCAGCTACTGTTTTAGATTTACTGTACACAGTTTAATTCCTGGAGGGGTGTAGCACCAAATTCTGGGTACAAATTACCTTAGTGGGGCCGCACTACATGTTGTCTAATGAAAAATGCCCATTACAGTCTTTATGAAGGGCCCCTCCCTGCACTGGGCCCTCGGTGAACAGTTCCCTTTACCCCCCCCAGTCCGACGCCCCTGGATTCCTGAACACACCAGCAATGCCTTTCCTTGAAAATTAGCCGAATGTAAAAATGAAAAGTGGCATTCAGTTGTTTTCCTTTAATGGGAAATACCATAGTTAAAGTGTCCAGAACAGTTCCTGTCCTGAAAGATCTGGAACGGGCCAAAATAATGCGCTTTACATCAAGGAACAACTCACCCATTCACACACGCATTCATACACCAGTGTACGCAGACACTGGGGCGAGGGGGGCTAAGTGTCTTGCCCAAGAACACAACGACAGCATTCATCTGTGGGACCTGAAATCACACCGCGAACCTGTGGGTCAGTGGATCTGACCGCTCTACCAATGATATTCACGTCGAGAGCGGGATTCGAACTGCCAACCTTCAGATCAGCAGACAAACACTCTACACAGACACTGCATTAAGGTGTATTAAGTGTCTTGCCCAAGGACACAATGGAAGTATTCATTTGCGAGAGCGGGATTCGAACCACCGACCTTCGGATCAGCGGACAAACGAGCTACTGTCGCTCCATATGTTGAATTACAAATGACATTTCTACCTTTCTTGCGGCTCATGTAAAAGTTTGGATGTTTGCATGTTTTTGGACTGACAAACTAATCATTATAATAAACAGAAGAAAACACCACATAATTACATTTCTTCATGGATGGATAAATTAGCACATCTATAAATACCTACACATATATTTTAACGAGCCCATATTAACACACTAACACTGCATATTTAGGCTGAGTTCTTCTCTCAAACTGAAAACACTCTGTTCCACCTTGTGATGTCATGTGGCAATACAGGAAGTGCCCCACTGTGTTTGTAAACTCCATACATGTTCACTAGAATCATTTGGATAATTTCTGCCCTGGAATTACCAATCTCGACTGAACAAAAGGTAAAAAGTAGCTGTTAACTTGAAAATTACCACTTCATGACATCACAAGGTGAAACGGAGCATTTTGAGCTTTGGAGATGTAGACAGAGTAATATTCAGGATTACTCTTTGAGCTTTGGAGATGTAGACAGACTAATAATCCAGGATTACTCAAGCACGTGTGAATGAACCAAAACACAACTCCAGGTGTGTTTGCGCTAACAACATTGTAACATGGCTTAAATCTCACAAGAATCGTTTTGTGTACTATGGGACCTTTAAGTGTCTAACGGTTGTTTCTTCTTGTTGTATCCAGCGCACACTGTTTCTACACAGAGGGAAAACACGCGCAGCACTAATCAATGGCAGAGGAAGATGGAAGAGGGAGGCAGGTCTCAGCGCTGCCTGTTTGCTAGCGCCGCTTGTTTGCTAGCGCGGCGTGCTAACTCAGGGTGGATCTGCTTCGTAATGAGAGCAGCCCGAGAACAGCACACAGAAACACATTGATTGATGCCGGAGAAGACTGAGCAGCACAGGAAAACTAATAGCGTCATTTGCTTAGAGCGCTTTGTTATGGGCCAAAGCAAAAATGTTTTTATAGAGATTGGGAGGAAATTAAACTAGTGGATTTATTACGCAAGTGACTGCAATGACAACAGTGATTATGTAACGTCAAGATCCTCAAACAAACAATAGAAGGATGGAAGACGCCAAAATTGTCAGAAATTTACAAAACAGAAATTTGTGTGTGGGTTGTGACTAAGTTCGAGACATTAGTAACCAGTTGTGGATACATTTGAATAATGTAAGTGAGTTAAAGTGTAACGTTATTTTTCTCCAGAAGGTTTCACCCACTGACTAGGCCTGTCATGATAATTACTATATCCACTTATCGTTCAGTATATGAAAGCAGGAACAATATTTTTGGGGTCAGTATTTATCGTGTGCACTTTTTCTTTGAATTACTGGGAAATGTTTGGTTTAGAGATTTAAGATGTAAAAGGTTGAATTAATAACGTCTATGACTCATTACAGATGCAGACTAAGTACTAAAGTGTTTCATTCTGCTGTTTATTTAGTGCAGTTTGTATTTTTTAATCATACATTTCTGGGGGAATATTCTGCTGTAGGGTTTTTGTGTCAGTGGCATAAATGAGTTTCAGAATTATTGTTTATCGTCTATATTTGCTTCAGCGATATATCGTACTTCAAAATGCGTTATCGCGACAGGCCTACCATTAAATATATCTTTTGTGCTCTGATCCAGCCCACAGCAACACACAAGTGAATGTAATGACAGTGGCAGAACACGTTTATCTAATGAACAGGCGCGGTATAAAATGGTGAATGTCCTGCAGTGCTTCTTTTGTGGTCGAAAGCAAGAACTCATTTTTTTTTTCTTTCTATCGTTTTTTTGTGGAGAAGTGGAGAAAATGAGTTGTACCCACAGATTTATTACACAAGTGAATTCCAATAACACAGGCAATTATCCCTGATTTTTTCAGGGCATTGAACTACTTTAAGAAACAAAACTGCACTGCTTTTAGTTGTTATTTATTACAAGCATACGTATAATTAGAATCTGAGACCACTGCATTACATTAAACTGAGAAATAACTCCCTCAGGACGATTCTCCAAGGAGAAGGCACAGAACACAAAGTCAAAAGGAGCAGGCAGACATGGGAAAGTATACTTTCTTATATAACCTTGTGCTGCAAACTCCCTTAGGGATTTACAGTAAAGAGTACACAACTCAAAGGTGACTTTTTGCACAAAAATGTACATAACACATGAAGCGACTTGAGAACGCAGCAGGGAACATGGCCCACTGCCTCCTTCACACCTCTGCTACCGCCGCCTGCATTCTGCACTGACCACTCTCACTAATACGTCTATTACACTGACAAATGAGCATTTTGAAGTTATACAAGGTACTTTAGCAAAACTGCAAACCCCATTTCTTCTAGTATTTATCCTTTATACGCTACGTCTTCACACTTCAAACTTCTCATTTTTGTAAGATATTCACAAGACTAACTTAGAATTTAATGGGAAAAAAATCAATTTGCTTTGAATTCTTAGAACGACTGAGAGTTGAGGCCTCAAAAAAATCCAGCACCAAAGAATACCAACAAAAATGAATATAAAAAGTATGGCTTTTCACTAAAATGTATGTTCCTCTCAAAGGCGTCAACACTGAGTAGAGCACGTTTGTATGCGTTGAACTTGTGACTCTCTTTCCTCACATTGTGCCACATGTTTACAGCTGTTCCAGATGGCGGCTGCTTTTCTAACACTCCCCTGGATTCCTCTCTCCCTGCGGCCGAATCGCGGCGAGGTGAAGAAAGTATAAGCTCATCTTTCCACCAGGCATCAACCCTAAGAGCAACTGACTCGAAAAGCTTTGGCAATAAGCAAATAAAAGATGGTGGCTTCTAGTGAGAGCCCTCTCATTTATTTGGCAAGCGGAGGAACCATTGGAGAGGCAAGGACACAGGCGGGTGTTTATTTGGTAGAAATTGAAAGGATTTAGGATGCGGAGGTGCAAAACTGTGACTACGATGAAAAGGAAGTTTGCTCATGAAGTGAATTATGACTTTGGGGAGTAAAAAAAAAGTTCAGGATGCCCTTCAAATTTAAAACACACAATTTTACTGAAGCACTCTAGGGTGATTTTGGAAGTTTTTACATGGTCATTTTAAGCAAGATATTTGAGGGAATCGAGTTGTTATTTTGTCTGACTATATACAACAAGTCCAGTCATTTTTTATTTATTTATTTTTGTTGTTGTGAGGCCAGACAAGTAATGAATAGCCTATGGTTAAAACAGCAACGCGATGGGTTAGCTAATGCAGTCCAATCAATTACAAGGCAGTTTACATTAGGCTGTCGGGCTTAATGTGCATTTCTGCCACACTATTTGGAGCTTTACATCAAGGAACTTACACACATTCATACACCAGTGTACGCAGACACTGGGGGGGAGGCATACACTGTATATATCAATGGACCTAGCTAACGTGCTAGCCGCCGCGTTCCAAATAGGGAGTGACGCTTCCGGCTCCATTGACTCTGGCTCCAATTCAGTTCACATTAGAAAACTGTCGCCCCTCTCTCCGTAACTGCTGCAGTGAGACTCGTTATTTTGGTCTTAAAATGCTTGTATTAACCCGCTCTGCATTGTTCTGTATTTTTATTTCGCTATTATGTCCGTAAATGAAGAAATTAACCTTAATATCAGACAAATCAGGCGCCTTCTTTCCCTGAAGTCACTCCCACTAGCGTTAGCAACAGGTTTGATTGAAGCGTTGCTACCCTGCTAAACCAGCGGTGTGGGCGGGTTACCTTCAACAGCCTCACTCCGGATTGGCTGTTTGGTTGGTCTGTGGGCGGGAAGGGGCGTTACCTTCAACAGCCTGGCTCCGGATTGGCTCTTTGGTTGCTATGATACTCGTGGTCAGAATTCCAAACATGGGACTCGGCTCCAAATTCGTCCCTATAGCTGCTCTAGCCTCGATGAGCTTCATTTGACTGGAGCCTAATGCTGTGGGTGACGTCATACTCACTTAGTCCACGTCTTTATACAGTCTATGGGGGGAGGTGGGTTAAGTGTCTTGCCCAAGGACACAACAAGAGCCTTCATTTGTGGGAGCCGGAATTGCACCGCCAACCTGTGGGTCAGTGGACAAACACTCTACCAACTGAGCTACTGTCGCTCGATTATATCCTATCCACTGCAAGAGGCCTAATTTGTATATAATTGTATTAGTCTTGTCACAATCAAAACGTGTGTAATAGATAACTGTATGCAGTTATACAAGAGCAATGACACTAGAGGGAGGAGTATTTTTAGATTTGGGCTGACTCAAATAACGCAGACACCGGTAACTTAGTGACTGTGGGTGGAATGCACATCACGTCTGCCCTAAATCCAGCTCTCTGAAAGGAACAGTTACATACCTGAAAAGCAAAATGTACTGCAATATCACTGATTGACAAATACTTTACCAAGTCTTGCAACAACTTGCCACAATAGTTCAATTGTGTAATAATAACAATGCAGCTATCGTCACCATGGTTTAGAAAATTAGAAAACAGACTTTCACTTTTAGTTCATTAAGAGAAAACTATTTTTTTGTTTGTTTTTTGGTCAGTTTGGTCTCTTAGCAAAGACGCTTTCATGTGAAAACAACATAATTGTCCACTCTGCACTGAAGGATGTTTTAATATTTAATTTCATAACTCCATAGATTTATATGGGACATTGTAACTTCAAAGGCCGTTTTCTCAAAATGCATTTCCCCCCATAGGGACATAAGGATCACCCCTTAAAGTAGCACCTACACACACCAAAATATCCAGTCTTGTGCTTAACAAGATTTTGACGAAAGGTGCAGAAGGATTTTTTTTTTTTTTTTAATCTAATTCCAAGTCTGATTTATTCAAGTTTTAACTCTTTAATGAGGCAAAATTTGAATTTTTGGGCAAATTTTCAGTCAGCTCTAGTTTACTCAGATACTAAATAAGGCATCTAAAATCTCCTCTGCATATTTTTTAGTATCTAATGTCAACAAAATGAAGCAAGAAATTTAAACCTCTCTCTTTTTATGTTTCTGTTTTGGATGTCCAAAAAATGGTCAATGTTGTCCATTTTTACACATAAAATGACTTGTATTTATATGAAAACATGACTTTTAATATTTTTTTCTGACACTTATGTGAGTGAACTACAGAAAAAGTTTCAAACTGATATCTCTAGATACACCTGCAGTGTCTCATCCTAATTGTGCACTATGTAAGTTTTGGTGGAGGATCTGCCATCTGCTTGTCTCCATGGTGATGTTATTGCTTTGCCTGGAATGATCCAGAATATAGCATTAAGCCTACTTCTGTCAATGGAGATGACACCAGACCAAGTAAAAGGTCACATTTGTACAGAGGCGAGTCAACTACTTTAAAAATTCAATATGAAATAAAGAAATCATGTCAGATAGATATGTTTAAAGGTCCTATATTACGCAAAATTTACTCTCGTGAGCTTTTACCTCATCAGAAACATCCCTGGAGTTGTGTTTCATTTTATTCACACGTTTGAGTAATCCTGCATTAATAGTCCGTCTAATCTCCAAAGGCTCAAAATGCTCTGTTTCACCTTGTGATGTCATGAAGCGGTAGCTTTCATGTTAACAGCTACATTTGACCTTTTGTTCAGTAGAGATTGGAAATTACACAGCTGAAATTATCCAAATGATTCTAGTGAAGGTGCATGGAGTTTAAAAACACAATGGAGCACTTCCTGTATTACCACATGACATCACAAGGTGGGACAGAGTGTTTTCTGTTTAGGAGAAGAACTCAGCTTAAATATGTAGGGTTTGTGTGTTAAACATGTGAAAGAAACAAAACACAACTCCAGGTATGTTTTTGATGAGGAAACAACATTCTAGCATAGATCAGAAAATGGCACAATACGGGCGCTTTAATGCAACAGTGTGGACAATTCCAAGGAAAGCAACAAGGTGAACCCTCCACTAGAAAAGTTACATACTGCACCTTTAAAACTGAAGAAAACTGAAGAAAGTGGGACTGCCTCAAAATAATTTGGTACAGCTTACTGAATTACAAGTCGTTTATAATTTTGATCATTATTAGCGCGTTGAGGTTCAGCGCTGCCCTGACTGAAGCATCAGTGTCACAAAGGTCCAATTGATCCATCTTCTAATTATTACCTTAAGATGTTGTGTGTGTGCCATCATACCGGTCTCCAATCAAATCCAATTAACACGGGTGCCCCCCTCCAGAAAACTGCATTACAGAGGGATTACTGCGCGATCTGTGTGCTCTGATTAATGACCGCAGTAATTAATGCTGAAGGGCTCTGTCCGAGTGGCTCAGTGCAGAGGAGCCAGCTGCAGCGGGCAAACACACACGTGCGCGCTCACAGCCGCGTGCACGCTCACAGAAAACACCTGCACGCTCTCCCAGGACATATGCTGCATGCAGTATGAGGCTGTCCGCGTAGACTGATGTGTCACTCTGGAACAAGCTGAGACAAGCCAGAAATGCAAATCAATGTAATAAAAAGTCCATACTGAAAATAACAAAAGAACGGAAAAGTGAATGTTTCAACAAGTGTGTGTGTGTGCGTCGCTGGAACACCATAAATATCACCGTAAATCAGAACAACAAGGCCCGGAAATTATGCGCTTTTTGCTCGGTTGCTTTACCTTTTATAAATTAACGGGAAAGTGCGATTATGATAGTGTGATTATGTCTGTAAATACAACGCGAATTCCTCAGCAAAGTACAGACAAAGCTTAAATTATTTTGACAATCCACACATGTTAAATCCTTAGTTCTGTTCTATCAACGTGGCAAACTAGAGCTGGCACTGCGTTGCCGTAGTAACAAGCACCTAGGGGCAAATGTGGTCTATAAATACTTGTGAATACCCCTGAAACTGGGCATATTATCTAAATCCATTCTTATCTGTCAATTCAAGGATATAAGGATTTAAGAACAAGTTGAGGAGCTCCGAGCATAGAGAAAATCTAATTGAACTGGATACCTCCGCTATCCATTTCTATTGTTCAAGAAACGGTGCTGAGTTACGCTAATTCTGCTAAGCCGTAAAACATAAAACAGCAGCGTTGAGCCGTCTAAGATAAGTTCAATAATTTAACAAATTTCTGTCTGCAAAACGATACGTATGAAAGTCGCCGTGAACAAAACACGTGCGTAACTTTAAGAACATCTTGTATTTGCGATGCAGACTCTCACGTTAACAACACAATTTTCACCGAGGACACGTAGTTATAAAGCTAATAAATACACAATTTGATACAATACACTTTTCTGTCACAGCTCTGTGCCATTCAGGGAACGGGGGGAATGAGCAAGCAGCCCTCCTTTAGTAACTTGTCAAACAGATGTACTGCAATGTATAATTCAATCACACCATCCAAATAATTCATTTTACATCTATCTAGTGATGAGATCCAATTCCAGCGATAACCCCGCCGCCGTCTTCTCTGTAGAATACGCAAACAGGGTCGAAAACGCTGCCCCGATCTTCGGCGAGCCACAAGTACGCGACGAGGTACGCGCTCCCGTCTGCTCAGCGTGGACGTGGCTTTGTGCCCGCCTCAGATGTTTTTATCACAGAGAGGGATCAGGCGTTTCAAAGGCGCCGGTGGAGATGGGGTGACTTCAGCGTGATAAGGACACAAACACCTGCTATCGCCGTGCGCTCTCTGGTTACAAGGTGGTGTATACTGGCTAAGACCGGGGACGAGCCAGAGGATGTTAAAATATTCTGCATTCTGAGCGTAGACCAGCAGTTATTTATGTCACATTTATACGAAGGACAGTCAGAGCACACACATATGGAAATGAACAAGAGGACAGGATAAGCCCTCAGCTGACCGGAGCGCTCTTATTTCCAGCAAAAAGAAAGAAAAACTTATGTAATCTCACGCGGATGGGTCCCGGTTGTCAAAAGGCCACAGGAAAGGTTTAGGCTTTCTGCAGTGGAGCTGGAGGTGAGGAGCCAGTTGAAGTCATTGTAGTGATAATGAAAAAGTAGAACAAGCTTTGGAGCAGGTATTCTTGACCTTTGAACTGTCAGTAGGCAACAGCTGCTCTGATTGGCAGATTGTAAAATTGTTCACGAACGCAGATTTTAAAGGCCCATATTACGCTTTAATGTTATAATGTTGTTTCCTCATCACAAACAGACCTGGAGTTGTGTTTTGTTTCATTCACATGTCTAACACGCAAACCCTGCATATTTAAGCTGAGTTCTTCTCTCAAACAGAAAACAATCTGTTCCACTTTGTGATGTCATGTGGTGATACAGAACGTGCTCCACTGTGTTTTGAAACTCCGTACGCCTTCATTAGAATCATTTGGACAGTTTCTGCCCCGGAATTGCCAATCTCTAAAAGGTAAAAGGAGCTGTTAACTTAAAAACTACCGTTTCATGACATCACAAGGTGGAACAGAGCATTTTGAGCTTTGGAAATGTAGGCAGACTAATAATAAAGTGTTACTCAAACATGTGTGAATGAAACAAAACACAACTCCAGGTCTGTTTTTGATGAGGTAGCAACATTCCAACATGACTTAAAGCTCAAAAGAGTCAATTTTGTGTAATATAGGACCTTTAATATGTGCTGGAAACTTATGATGAGAGGTTTTGTCATAATAGTCATAACACAAATGCAGTGACACCAGTGACACCACCTGCAAGAAGCACAACTCAGCACAGGTTTGATATCAGGTTCTCTTGTTTCTCCATAGTTTAGGCAGTGGTGGAAGAAGTACTCAATTTTGTTACTTAAGTAAAAGTACAGATACCAGAGCAAAGAAATACTCAAGTAAAAGTACAAGTACATGAAACAATCTATTTAAGTAAAAGTATTTAAGTATCTGTTTAAAAAATATACTTAAGGACCAAAAAGTAAAAGTATTTTGCAGAGATTTTCAGATCTAATAAACCCACAAATGTAGTGATTTTGATAAAGGTTTGTGCTGAATTTTGTTCAGCAGAAACAACTGAATTGATCATTTTTTTCTACCGGTTTTTATTTGTATAATTTTGTTTGCCCAAACTACAAACATGTTAAAAATAAACGTTCAGCCTTTTCAGCAGGTCTCAGACAGTAATAAAAATACTTTTACTTTTCAGTCCTGTTCAAAAATGTATTGCAGTACAAAGTACAGACAGCTGCTCTCAAATGCAGTGAAGTAAAAAGTATCCACTTTAAAATGTATTTAAGTTTAAATTTTAGGTATCTGTACTTTACTTAAGAACAGTACTTTACTACTTTACTTTGTTACGTTCCACCACTGGTTTTTGGGGTAATGGTTAGTATGAATAAACAACTACTAAATCTGGTGAAAACCATTGTCTGTATAAAGAAGTGGTCTGGTGAAAACCATTGTCTGTATAAAGAAGTAGTCTACGTGAGTGTGACGTCACCCAGTCAGCTCCAGTCAAATGACGCGAGGCTAACAGTTATAGGGGCCAATTAATGTCTTATATACATACATAAAATATTAAATATATGAAGCAAAATATATGGAATTATGCAGCAAAGAAAAAAAGCTAAATAACTCTACTAAATATATTTTTAAAAATATTTTATATTCAAATTCTCAAAGTATCCACTCTTTGCTTTGTCGGAAATATTTAGTAGAATGATTTAACTTTTTTTCTTTACTATATAATTTTATATCTTGCTTCACATATTTGCGTTCCTGTATGTATCTAAAATGTAAAAAATAGTAAAAATAAAGGAGAAGAAAAAGAAAAGAAGAAACACTGAATGAGAAGAAAAAAAAAAAAAACGCTCATCGAGGCCAACAGTTATAGGGGCGAATTTGGGGCCGAGTTCCATATTTGGAATTCCAACCATGAGTATCAAGCAACCAAAAGAGCCAATCCGAAGCAAGGCTGTTGCCCACCCGCGCCGCTGGTTTAGCAGGGGGCAGGCGCTTAGCAACGCTGTCAATCAAACCTGTTGCTAACTCTAGCAGGAGCAACCTCGGAGAAAGAAGGCAGCTGATTTGTCTGCTATTAATGTTCACATCTTGAATCACGGGCAAAAAAGCGAAATAAAGACACCAGGATCATGTAGAGCGGGTTAATACCAACATTTTCAGACCAAAATGACGAGACTCACTGCAGCAGTTACAGAGAGAGGGGCGACAGTTTTTCAATGTAAAATGAATTGGAGCCGGTCCATGGAGCCGGAAGCGCGCCCATGATCACTTCTTATTTGGAACGCGGCAGCTAGCAGGTTAGCTATGTCCATTCATATATACAGTCTACGGTCACCACAGGCACTATACAGAAAGTTCCACATGCAGTCTCCAAAGAATGAACCAAAAACGATCCCAAAATACTATACACTCAGCTCCACTCCACTGCAGACTGTCCATGCTATTCTGCCTTATAGATCCCTGCAATGTATTCATCCCATTTTACAGTCATATTATCATTTCTATAAATTATGGCTCAATGAACTTACAAAAGCTCCACAAACCCTCGCCGAAAATTGCCTCCAGTTAATAAAAGGTATGCCGCTGCGCTTGGGTTCCTCCTCTGGTACATTCTCTCTATTCCAGTCTCACTCGTTTCGGTCTCCATAAGTTAGACAGCACAATAGACAAATACAAAATTCATGAGGTGTAAATATCTCGTTCCCCGAATCCTCTCAAGGCCATTTGAAGGGGACGCAAAATTACTCCGATGAATTATTCAAGCAAATGTTCTCAAAATAAATGTCAATCAATGCTGGAGATGTCAGATCAAATAATAAAATATGCAAACGTCTGATATTATTCACACAGGCGGCTTACGGCTTCATTCTGTGTCGTCGCCCCGTGGAATGAGAAACAGATATTGATCAAGTTTAAATTTGAGCAAATATGTGGCTGATTTTGGGATTGGTCCAATTAATTAAATCCAACTGCATTATTGAACAGTCCAGTGTGACGAGGAGCAAACTGTCTCCATGGGTTTTGTGCAACTATGAGAAATATAATCCACCGTTTTACCTATGTACACGGCCAGGCAAAAGTTTGGACACGCCGTCTCATTCAATGTTTTTCTTTATTTTTACTACTTTCTACATTTTATCTACATACATAAGACATTAAATATATGAAGCAAGATATATGGAATTATGTAGTAAAGAAAAAAAAGCTAAATAACTACTAAATATATTTTAAAAAATATTTTATACCAGGATCATCAAAGTATCCACTCTTTGCTTTGTCGAAAAAATATTTAGTAGAATTATTTAACTTTGAAAAAAAAAACATTGAATGAGAGACTGTCCAAACTTTTAACTGGTAGTGTAAAGTTAAATCACTACCAAATATTTTTCCACAAAGCACAGGGTCA
>KN483505.1:0-36740 GCA_000787095.1 Periophthalmodon schlosseri | reverse complement strand
AGCATCTTGGATTAGGCATGAATTATGGAGACAAAATCATTATTGCTCACATCATTATGAACGCCATCTCCGCGCCGCATGTTTGTAAGATATATTTTTTTCTAATTGTAATACTGATTCCAGATGCTAGCTTGTGAAATTGATTACATATCCAATTTGCAACAATACTTTACACACTTTGCAATCAGATCCATGTGTGGCACTTAACTAGATGAAGCTACATATAACTGCTAGAAGGCATAATTAGAGTTATATTACTCTTTGAGATCCCAATCAGAAATGGTGGTGAAAAAACACCACAAGAAATACTTTTTGTACTGCTGCTATTGATTTAACACTAGTTCGACACTAGTCCAGCTGCTTCTGTTGTGGCTGTTAAAAGCTATATGAAAAACTAACATAGATTACTATATATATATATATATACTGCTGATTTATGTAATGGATGTATAGCCCTTAGATTTCCTTTAACATCTCTTGTTAATGCGCTGAGAAAAAAAATCTAATAAAATATCTATATCTATTGAGCAAAATGTGTTGATTACAGGTATTCACACGTCTCAAGTGATGTTTTGGAGCACTTTTAATCTTCTTGTGCACTACAGCATTAAATGTTTGCACTTGCTTTGGAGTGGATTAATTTAATCACTCCTGCTCTTTAGTATGATGTTCTGTACAATTAAAGAGTTTTCTAATTGGGGATATTAGCTGCAACTGAATTGGTGAGAAAATGCTTCTACAAATACGTGAGGTATTTCAAGGTGAAAGAGAATCTGAGAAAGAGTATTTGAGCCAATACTGACAAAATGTTTCAAAAATAAAAGCAGAATTTAATTACTGACTGACACTACTGAAGGGCTTTACTGCAGCCGTTACTACAAATACTTTACAACTACTGTATTATTATAATACCATTATATTCTACAACTACTACTACTACTACTACTAATTACTTCTTTACCCATTTATACTTGTTTCTTCATTTTTTTATGTATCATCATCATCATCATCATCATCATCATCATCATCATCATCATCATCATCATCATCATCATCATCATTATTATTATTATTATTAAAAAAGCACTTTGTTCTCCTTAAGTCTAATACCAGGCTAAATATTTACGCCCTATTAAATTCTTCATTTCAAAACATAAAACATAACTTCTATTTTTTCCCCAGAATGTACTGGACTTGCCAGACAAACTACTTTACTTTTTTTTTCATAATCAGTAAAGCTATTCAGAATTCCAGTCTTAAGTGGTTTCTCCTCTTGTCTATTGTGCAGACTCTGCCCACAACAACCTACGAGCTGGAGATTGTTGCTAAGGACATGGCGGGGAGCGAGGTGGGTCTGACGGGGACAGCCACAGCCACCATCACCATCACGGACAAGAATGACCACAGCCCTGAGTTCACACATCCGCTGGTGAGAAACGCTATTCAAACTGTTTTTCTATGTGCTCCCTGGACCCTCATAACGCCTTCTGCAGACATCGCATGGGAAAGATTGTGTTTGTTTATGCCTTCAGAGAGGTCAAAGGTCAGGGTCAGCTTGAGCCAACACATAAATTGCACTTTTTTGTACAAAACAGCAGGTTGAAGTGTCCTTAGAGTGAAGATTGGGTGGGAGTTAAGGTAAAATGATTGAAAACTGTGTTGAGAAGACATGCCCTGATTTTCTGAGTTTTTTTTCTAGAATATACTTTGAGCTTTGCCCCACTAAATATCTGTGCGTCATGGTTGACTTCTGCTTAAGAGCTCAAAAGATGAAACGCAGAACCATAAAGACACAAAGATATAGATATATTTATAGACAACACACTTGGGCAACTCAGTGTGAAGTGAATGAATAATGCACTGTGTTCCTATATAATTCAATACAATACTATTATTATTAATCATCAGTATTGTAAAGGGTGTAAAGCTGTAACAAAAACATACTTCTCTAGTAACATGGAATACATTACACAGTATGCATTATTACTAAACTTTATTCTAACGTTATAAAACTGCTACCAGGTTACGTAGGGAGAAAGTAACAGCAAAGACAGCTTAACAGTAGCCACAGGCCTCGTCCATTGTTCCAAAGCCAGTTCTACAAAATACATTTTAAAAGCAACACTCAACAGTACTCCCCCAAGAGTCCATAAAGAGTTCCAGTGATGTTGGGTACATGCATATTAAATTAGTTTTTAAGAACACCCCTGTGTGTATAAGTGTATCTGACTGACAGTACAAAATACTTTTCACTGCGGAGACATATTAATCTTGTCAGTTGAAACATATTAGCATTTTCAATTGACAGTTCTTTTATGTTGTGATAATGGCCAGTATAATATATGTGTAAATACATATATAGTCTAACACCAACCAATCAGGATTCACGGCGTCTGTAAAACTGACATGGTGTACACCTGGGACAATTACAGTTATACTTCATCAGTGAAATGAGGTGTTTTTAGAGGTGATGATTATAATTAATCTCATGTACCAAGGGGTGGACATTGGACATTATTTTCTTGCCATTAGATTGGGTTTGGATTGTAGTTTAAGGTTTGTAAAGTACTTAGTCACTGTCATAAACAGGCTCAAACTGTGCTATATACAGTACATTATGTAGTCCTATAGTCCTCTCCACTCAAGGACTTCACAGCCTTACAGGCTTTAATAGGAGAAAACGCATTACTGTTCTTGTAAACTGCACACCATGTATCTATGACACGTACTGCATCTTGTATCCGTGTTTTGTGGAGGGAACAAAACCAGGACATTCCAGGATGTATAAAACACTGTGGGTGTATTTTCCATCACTGTTACTAGTTCTTTTCAGCAATGCCCCAAGGTAAGCTTATTGGTTAAAGCCAAGCCTGCAAGTCACATAGCACCATACAAGGAATTAAAAAAAAAACAAAAAACAAATCCAGCATACTCAAATGAGGAAATGTGCCTGTTTGTGGCAACATTAAATTGAATGACTGTATTTCATTCAGAGAAACACATGCTGCAGTGTGCACAACTGTGGAATTCATTTCATTTACATTTACAGAAGCCCTTTTGTGAACACTTCTTAAAGGCAACAATAAATATAGAAGGTACAGTACATCATGTCCAAGAAAAAGTGTTGCAATGGCAAAGGTCTTCGTCCTGGCTGGTTTACTTGCATTGTTTCATTATTTGGCAACAAACAAATTTGCCATCTGGGCCTCATCAAATTAGCTTGAATCTTTGCCCAGACCAGCTTTTAATATGCTACTTACACATACCCCTTTAAGATGTTCAAGAATTCAACTGCTACTTGTCCCACAATAGAGAAATACCAGTGTTGCAACAGAAAGTACAAGAACATGAGAAGAGCAAAATATATCATGTTGTCTTACCACCATGATCAAGATGTGAGTACTGAGGCTTTTTGATTTTCATTTGTCAGTTTGAACAACATCTCCAAGACCAGGCCGTGCTTATGGTTGTTTAGTTTTCTGAATCTCACTGAGAGAAAGAGTTTTAAAAATATCACCCCAACCCCGATGGTGCAGTTGTAACACTGAGCTGTGTGCTTCTTAATGGAACCCCGCAGCTGTTAGCAGGTTTGGTGACACATGGAGGTCCAGTGAACGCCACCCCGCAGCCCTCCCATGATGCATTGGGGTGTCAGGGGATCTTGTACGGAGAGCAGCCCGTGTGAAATATTCCTGTTCAGGGGGCTCAGGAGGGCCACGGTGAGTGCACTGTGTCCATGTCCCACTAATGCTCCTATTCCTCACTGGGACAGAATCCGTTTAGCACCATGGAGAAATGGAGCTTCAAAACAAGTGGGACCAAGCATTATGCCCTCTGCAGCTTCAGCTCATGACTGTTGGTCTCTAGTGAGCTACCTGTCATGATAATTACTCATTTGTCTTTTTTTTCTCTTTTTTTTTACCTTTCCTTAACCAGGAAAGTACCCGTTGAGATCGAAATCTCTTTTTCAAGGGGGGACCTGGCCAAGAGGTCAGCAGCACACGTCAAGAGCATTTACAAAGGAACAATACATAGAAAAACACTTAAAATTTGAATTAAAGTGCTAGAGTCATTTGCATTTGAGCTGAAAAGGTTGAATAAGTAACTTCAATTACTCATTATAGAGACTAACTATATACTAAACTATCACATTTGTTACTTTGGCTGGCAAGGAACCTATTAACCTCTTTGAACTATCACCAACCAAAACAATTTACCTTTAATTTGAGAAAACAATGTGTGTATTTGGCGCATACAGAGGCGAGAGATGGATAAAGAACATAATGAATATGTTTGAATTAAATGGCAATTGTATTATGTCCTTTGTATATTGAAAATATATTAAAATGTAAATGTCTAGTTTAGCATACGGTGCCCAAAGCTTATTACACTGCAGTTCAGCAGATCCAGTATAAGAACTAAAATCAAGTGAAACTATTTCTTAATCTCTATAACTTAATTATTCTGTATATGAATTACTTACAATCCAAAGTCCACTTGGCCAGACCACTTGAAGCCATAGCCTTAGTTCCTTCTGACCGTCATAATTCTTCCAAGCCGCAGAGGCAGCCGCTCTCAGCTCTCCGGCCTTCACTTCATGAATAATTCAGACAAATATTCAAGTGTCTTCATAGAACTTTCCCAAATCCCTTTCTTCAGAGGAGTCTCATGTGGAGACTTTGAACGTGTCGCTTCCGCCAGACCAGACATATCTACAAACAGTCAAATTTGGTTTTCTAATTTTACTCTTCAGTCTTTCATGACGTACAACATTGACATTGTATAAGTATGACCCCTGACAATGCAACATCACAAGCACATCTTTTTCCATCATAGTTTTGTATA
Source organism: Periophthalmodon schlosseri (assembly GCA_000787095.1). Classification (NCBI taxonomy): domain Eukaryota; kingdom Metazoa; phylum Chordata; class Actinopteri; order Gobiiformes; family Gobiidae; genus Periophthalmodon; species Periophthalmodon schlosseri. The sequence goes on along the minus strand of KN483505.1, from coordinate 31,895 downwards.
GGAACTGAATGAATCTTAAGTGAATGAGATGGAAACAAGTTTGACCAAATCGTTATCAGTATTGATTGTCAATGGATGAAATCATTTCCAATGAAGGTTGTTATTCATAGTCCTCAGTCTGTGCAAAATGTTCCAAAGAAAGCACACATCTGGCAACTATTGTATGTCTTGCTGATTTCACTGACACAGTTTTGGTTGTACCGCAGTGAAAAACATTGAATATATTGAGAAAGTCAGTGTTTTTTAAAAAGTTGGCTACTGTGTATTGATCCAGAATCTTTTCCAACTTTGTGCAACAAAAAGACTTGCATTGTTTGAAGAGAATAAGACAAAGCAAGTCGACATGGGCAAACAATGTTCTTTGAAACGTTATTGACCGCTTCCTGGTTGGTTTTCAGAAGTTGGCATTTGGTTTGAATTGACCAGACATACCTGTAGGGGGGCAGTGTTTTCAGACCTACCTACCACAGTTGTATGGAGCTATTCATAGTTTGAAAAGAGCTTGCTTCACTCCTGCCTAGATCCCGGATCAGCCAGCAGGCGCCCGTTCCTCCCTCTGCGGCTTTATTCACCCAACTGCATTCAAGTTTTACCAGTCGTACTTCATGTGACACTGTTTCAAAGCCTGGAAAGATCATAGTTTGTTGCTTGCTGAGGAGACAAGTTTCCATATATAGATTATACTTGTGCTGACATAAATTGGTGACCCTGTTGGAGTAATGTAACTCTGGTGAGGGAGGTTTTTGCACTGTACCTTCACAGTTCATTCTGATGCTCTGTTTGCACGGGCGGTAGATTGAGTTCAACACCACCTATGTCTCCTTACCGTGAAATTTGTGCAGTCCACTAGATTTTTGTTAATTTTCAAGATTTCTAGATAAATTAGTCTTTAGAAATGTTCAGTTTGTTTATTGTGCATCTTGTTCATATTCTTGTGATGTTCTGGAAAATACCGTAAACGTGCAGTTTTAATTAAATTAATGAGTAAACAATAGGTGTATTGGCTCCTCCCTTCACACAGATATAAGGCAGTGTCCACCAGTGATCTGACCAGAACTGAAGAAGCGGCTTGGATGAGCAGCGAAACCTCTTCACTCTAAAACTTTTTTCCAGCTGACAGATTTGAATTTTCTTTTACTATGGATCATACTTGGACGACTGAGGGATTACACAGTTTTAATGAAAGGTCATGTCAGATAAGTGTCTCCTCAGTCTTAGGTGGTTTTATACCCAACTTGATTTGAGATGTGTTGCTTCAAATTGAACTTTTATATAAAACGAATAGTATATATTTTGTAGGATTTTCTATTTATTATTTACTTTTCACACCATGTTCCAACTTTTTTTTCGAAATGTCTTGCAGCTCCGTATTAAATTTTCAGCTCTTGATTTCTCACATTACAAAGACATGGCTAAGCTTCTTCTGGTTTCAAAGTGTATCCTGACAGCCGCCGTGCCTGGTCTGTACCGTACCTTTTTGCCCTTCACTTCTGTCAGCTCTTTCATGCTCCAGCCTGATCCCTCTTTTATTCAATCCTTTCAGAGCTTCCTCCTCTCATCCGCTTGCTTTTTTCTGGTACAGCTAATTCCCCAACATGTCCAATGCTCATGTTTCGCTGCTGGCCCTGACATCCCTATGACCAACCGTATCGCTTATCACTCAGACATTCAACTTTTTCCCCCTCATTCCGTTGACCGGTGGAATATGCTGGCCACATTCTTTCTGCTCGGCTGATAAAGACGTTAGCTGAGATGGATGCAGCATTCCAGATAGGCAGGCTACGTCCACTGTGTAGAAGAGATGCAATGGCCAGAGGGTGTTCCGGATTAGCTTTAGCCTTGCATGATTGCTTCACCGGATCCAGGACTCTGCAATAGGGTGCCACGGATGGCCAGGAATCGCCTTTACAACAAAAATAGGGAGAACAGAGAGGGATTTACGCAGGGCATGTCAGGTTAAAGGCACATTAGTGGGGACACTGAGTATGCAGGTGGGGTGTGTTACATAAATGCATGAGCTGATCAGGTTAGATCTGTCTGGTGCGAGCCAGTTAAGTTGCAGTAACACTTAATGTCCTTGAAACTTCTTTGCATCAATTCATTGTGTTGTGTTGTGTTAGATCCCCATTGGATAACGATTTGGACAGATTCAGATGCAACTCCTGTTCAAATCTATGTCCACTACTCTAAGCAACGCAAACAAAAAATCTAATCAAACTTTATTTATTAAGTGTTTGTCATGCAAAAAATGTAACACAAAATGCTTTACAGTCATTAAAAAATAATCTCTCATGCCCTTCCACCTTCACAGCTGCCTGACGTCACACAGTCATACAACCCACACACAGTCTCATCCACATGCACGCACACACACACACACACACTAATATACACATAGCTAGGTACAGATAAATGAGGCTGAGTAGAGACGAACCAACTGAGGAAGAATCATCAGAGGAGCCGTCTGCGTCAGGAGCAGAGAGTCGCCCACTTCCACCAGGACACCGACGCAGGGCCCATTATGAGTTAAACCATAACATCAAGAAAATAATCTGAACTAAATAAACATACTAAATACATGTAATAATAAACAATAAACCAAGAAATATTAATCAAAATCTAAGCCAAAAAGGTGGGTCTTGAGCCTGCTTTTAAAAACATGAACGTTCACTGTGTGTCCTGACTCTGGGACTAGGAGCCTGCTGCCGGAGGAGCACAGGGTCCGCGAGGGTTCATAGGATAAAAGCTGCTCTGAAAGATAAGAAGGCCCAAGACCATTAAGACATTTAAAAAAGATCCCGAAACACACAGGGAGCCAATGCAGTGATTTTAAAACCCGTGTCTTTGGTCCTAGTCAGGACACATGCTGCTGAATTTTGTAATAATTGTAAACCTGAAATATTCTTTTTGTGAAGACCAGAGAGCAGGTCATTGCACTAGTCTATTCAAGTGGTGATAAAAGCATGCATCAGCGTCTCCATGTTGGCCTGAGAGAGAATGTGGTGGACTCTGGCTATGTTTTTTAGGTGATACAAACCTATTTTTGTGATGTTCTTAATGTGTGGAATAAAAGTCAGCTCAGAGTGAAAAATGACTTTCACTTGTGGAGGTGGGTTAAAAGAGTTGTGTTTGTAGTTTGGGTAAAACTTTCTTTCTCTGAGCCTCAGGACTGATGACCAAAACCTCAATTTTGTCCTGGTTAAGATAGAGAAAGCCATCCAATCCATCCATTTGATATCTAAAATGCAGTTAAAAAGAGCATCCATTGGCCTGGTACCATCAGGAGACATGGAGATGTAAAGCTGCGTATCATCTGCATAACTGTGGAAGTGCATTCCATGTGTCCTGATGACACCACCAAGAGAAAGCCTTCCAGAGCATGTGTCTACACTCACCATAAATGTTCTATCTGGGAGATGAAACATTTGTGAACAGCACTGGAGAGCAGAGGTGTTTTAAAAGAAAAACATTGTCTGCTGTGTCAAAAGCAGTGCTCAAATCCAGTAGAACCAACACTATCTTTTTGTGAATCATAATGTACTCTAAAATCATTTAAAATCTTTGACAGGGCATTCTCAGTGCTGTGATTCACCCTAAAACTAGTCTAAAATTTAGCTTAAAAATGGAATGTTAGACACTGGTCTATAGCTATCAGTATCATTAAAACCAAAATGGCTCTTCTTCAGCAGGGGCCTCACCACTGCCGCTTTAAGGGGAGCAGGAAATACCCTTGTCTGAAGAGAGCAATAAACAATAAACCAAGAAAAAACTTGTAACTCCATAAAATTACCAAAAATGGGGTTGCACTTGGATCTGTGGTTAGATCTAAAAGACATGTGGTAAACCGTCTACAGCTCAACTCTTATCATAGTACAGAGAAATAACAAAAAGTTTCCCACTAGTACAAAGACAAGGTACCTATGATAAATATCGACCCCCAAAAATAATAGCTCCATCTTTCATGCATTGAACGATAAGTTGATATAGTCATTACCGTGACAGGCAGGCCTAGTCGTCTGGAGGGCAGCAGGGTGAAATAACAGTGCAGCGGATGAGTGTGGTCCTGTGTTATTGAATGTGACTTTAAACTTTAGCTGTGAGAGGTTGGGAGTTTGGCAGACCGATAATTTTTGTGGCTATATTGGTTTTGTTTTGCTGGTGTGACCCAGTGCGGCCTCTCTCTATATTAAATGTTTTATTCTAGGCTGTTGTATTTATTATTTCAAATGTCAATGCATTGTTTTTAACTGATGTGAAACGGCATCCATTGATTTGTATGTGCGAGTATACATCACATACATATATGACAATAAAGTTAGTATCCAGACCCAATTAAAAACAAAAAAAGGAGAAATACAACACCACTGAAGTCTACATCCAGGTACATTATTTACTTACATTTTAGCCTGGTGGAATTAACTTTTTTTTTGTGCTAAAGGCCATGTCAGCCATTGAGAATTAGTCAATGCAAAACCCTGTAATCTGAAGAACGGAAAAAACGCTTAGCAGTAAATACTGTAATTATCAAGTTAGCAGCCCCACTTTCCAATCGACGTCCTGAATTTAAACGCAGATTTAGATGATATCTCCAGAAATATGTAGTAACACAAAATACCACAGTGCATGGCATTAATATGGACATTAGTCATTGTTTGGAAGCCACACTGAGAACTAGTAGGTCCACTGCAGCACGATTAGGGCAGTTACTTTTTAGTATAACATTTAAATCAAGTGAAAGTTTTGTATTTATTTCGACCACCCAAAACTGTATTCCTTTATGATTTTCAATGAATATATTTTGTCGATTTCATATCTCTCTATTCATCATACAGTAAAACACATCTGGCCTACATTTGGCTTTCAGTTTTAGCATTGCTGTAAATCATTCTTACACTGCACCGTTTTGTCTATTTAGTCAGCGGGAGAAAATCTGCTTTGCCTACTGTCAAATTCATCTAAATTCATATCTTTGGAAGGAGCCTGAGCCGAGGCTGTTCAAATTTAATAAAGACACAGGTAAGCTCATTACAGCTGCAGGAACACTTACAGTATGGGGGATTAGAGCTGGGGGAGAGAGGCAGAGCGGGGTACACTCTGGGCTAAGTTGCCAGTCCAATACACTGACACTGTGTATGTATATGGGTTTGCGTAGGCAGACAGTAATCATGTGCACTTGGTTTTATTTCCCCCTGGTGCTCTTGCAGGAAAAACGAGGGTATTGTAAAACCTTTCAATGTCTGTCCTGGTTCCGCACAGAATTAAGCAGCTTTGAGAAGCCGATAAAATAAGACAAATGGTTTATGGAGAACGTGCATGAAGGATTCCCCTTGTTTGCATTTCATTATCCAGCACAAAGACATTTGAGAGTTTATATGGTATGTTTAAAATCCTGTAGATTACGATTTGTTTCTTGCTTTTGAAGATTCCCAGAATGGTTAGTGTGGTCGGTATTTCACGGAGGCCTGTTGAGCTACAGTTGCATTTGATTGACTGTGTTATATGTTGTATATATGGCCACTACTTTTGTTTCAAGAAGGTTCCAGTTTTTGCATGTTTCTCCCTGTGTTTGTGTGGGTTTCCTATGGGCACTTTGGTTCAACCCAAAACATGCACAATCGTAAAATTCCTCCAGCTAAGTTAGTCCTAACCAAGCCTAGCTCAAAATTTTGAAGGATGGGTCAAATGCAGAGGATAAATTTACCTATGAAGACTATAAACTATACTCCAACCGTAACCTTATTGAACATGGTAGAACATATATGTATACCAGACTTGAGAATCTAACAATCCACAAAAACAAGCTTTGATTACTTTGGGAGTGTTGTCAACAATTGCAGAATTATATCATACACATCTATTATCCCATTTGTTCCCCTCTAGATGAACAACTCCCACTGCCACATTGATTTATTTCAAGTAAGAGTCAAAGAATATATTTTTCTCATTTTGATTTACTGTGACAGACTTCTATTCAGCTTTGCTCCCTGTCAGACGATACCTTTCCAGCCAAAACACTTTCTATTTGAGCAAAATGAACATCTTGTGTACTGTCGCTCTGACTTCTGACAGTCCCACTGTCAGTGGCATTCATCCAGTGAAGCACACTAACTCATGTCCACAAAAGTCAAGTTCCATTCTTCAGTGTTTTTATAAGCACTGATCTTTGAGAATATTGTGAATTTAAGCCAGTCTATATGTTTGTATTACTTCTATAGAGTCTAAATGAACTCTGTTACAGCTCACAGCAGTACCTTAAAGGAGCGCTGGGTCAGTGGTTTGTAACAGTCTCACAATGCCAGCTGGCAACAAAGACGAATTAAAGGCCTGTAGAAGAAATAGAAGGCCGTTTCCATAGTGGTCTTAATGAGCCAAGACGCGTTTAGTGTTCCTCTGTAAAGTTCGGAGATGTGTGTACTATGGTTTTACACCATTTACAGGCCCAAAGCCAGAAGCTGAAGTGCCCCTTTACTTTGCTTTTCTAAGTCATTCACATTTTGTTGAAAAAAAGAGAAAGGGATTTGATGAGGTAATGCACCTAATGTTTGTTTTGCTTTGCTTTTCAAATTAAGACACTAACAGTATTATCTGTTAGTTATCTCCTGTAAGGAAAGGTAAAAATAGAAAAAGATTATTCCTTGGCTATAGGATTGTAACACTGGTTTAACAGTTGGCAATGTAATACTTATAATAACATATCTCCTGAGAAATGAGACTCCACCCTGAGGCTTTTATGCCATGTAAAATAATCACAGAGTAAAAGAATTCCACAATTATGACACTAAACCTAATACACTAATACAAACCAGTAATTATTAAGTATTTTATTCCTAAATTCCCATTGTAACGCATATTTTTTATATATGTCTGCATCTTGGAGATCTGTCTGAAAATCAAAAAGGACATTCAGTCAAACGTATTGAACCAAAATACAGTGGAGCCTAATCACCATAGAGCCATATTCCTGACGATCTGTTATTAATGTTCATATCTTGATTTATGGACACAATAGCGAAATAAAAATACCAGAATAATGTAGAGCGGGTTAATACGAACATTTTAAGACCAAAATGACAAGCTTGACAGCAGCAGTTACAAAGAGAGGGGTGACAGTTTTTCAATAGAAAGTGAATTGGAGCGAGAGTCAATGGAGCAGCAAGCACATTCATGCTCACTTCCTATTTGGAATGTGGCAGCTAGCAGGTTAGCTATGTCCATTTATATATACAGTCTATGGCCCTAACCCAGTGTTAAACAAACTGTGGTATGTGGACACAAGGTCTTCTACATTCTAATATTTGCTTAATAGGAGCATGTTTTAGTCCTCCTCCGTATAATTTCTTGGTTACAACCACTGTAGCAATGATGTAGTCCAATTATAGACCTGATTTAGCCCTTGTTTTACACCTGGAATAGTACTAATAGACCCAAAATAAATCCGGTGGTACTCTGAAAGCTGCTTTTGTAAGTTGTTCTTGGTGGGAAAAGTTTGAGAAGCACTACCCAAACCCACAGATGAGCTTGTAATCTCCTTTAAAACTCTTGTGCACTTTTGAAACTTGTAACAGGCTTCGAAAGTTCTCGAGCCAGCGTCATAGTGGTTGTCAAAAATACATTTAGACCAGCCTGGTGTCTGTGTGGTGCCGTCACAATCGTTAGTCAACTAAAACAAACAAACCTAATCATAGCTCTACAGCAGCACTTTAAAAATGCCCCTGTCACGAATGTTGAGAGAAACTTGACATTATCTGTTCTGATATTTTTCACTTGTTTGCCCCAAATGGCTATCAACCAATTATCCTGTGGCAGTGTGACATTACCTTGAAGATGTATGGGGCAGATTATTGAAAAAGTCAGGCATAAAAGAAGCAGGCGAGCAGAAAATCAATGCCATACAGTGCTCTGGCCCCATGGACTCTCCAGTGTCTGAAGTGTACATGTCTTTGATTTATACGCATCGCTAACCATGTCTGTCTGCGGTTTGTTTATCCAATAACTGACACTGTAGAAGATAAAAGTGGTTGCCGTATTTGCATTTTTTGAAAGTGAAATTCTGGTTTTAAAAGCCCTGTGTCCAGTTTTTTCCCATGTATTTGAGCAAAATTTGTCTTGCCCCAGAGATGTTGAAAAAGCAGCTCTTGAGGTCAAAATAAGTCCGCTGCGTGCTGTCTGCATTTAATTAGAAAGGATTTTATTGTCCAGTAATCAGGAAGTACGCTTATAAACTCATTGCAGTGAGTAATCAGGATGCGTGGAGTGCATAAGGTAAGTGAGGAATAACTTTAGGCCACTGCAAACAGTTTAAAATGACCTAGTTCTGTTTTCATATTTTTAAGACAGTAAAAATCAGGTACAATCCATTTAAGCCACAGGGCATGACAAATTGCATGGCGTTTTTTCATAATGTTTCATAATCTTTTAAGGAGAAACAAACTACCTAGCTTCACAAGTGTCATTGACAAATTTGGCTATAAAAATTCTCACAACACCACAGCTAAAAGTGAAGTTGAAGACAATTGAAAAATGATTCTTAATGGTAACCTAGTCTTTGGATATGGATATACTGCTGCAGTGGGGACTTATGCCATGTTATCATTAATTAGTAGTTCTGGGTACTTGAGAAATATTGTGTTTGAAGTTACAGAACTCTTACTTGAGTAAAAGGTTTATTCAATATTTATACATTTCTTCTACTTGAGTAAGTTTGTTTTAAAGGTCCCATATTATACAAAATTGACTCTTGTGAGTTTTAAGCCATGTTATAATGATGTTACCTCATCAAAAACATACCTGGAGTAGTGTTTTGTTTCATTCACACATGTTTGAGTAACCCTTTATTATTAGTCTGTCTACATCTCCAAACCTCAAAACGCTCTGTTCCACCTTGTGATGTCATGAAGTGGTAGTTTTCGAGTTAACAGCTACCTTTTACTTTTAGTTCAGTAGGGACAGGCAATTAGAGGGCTGAAATCATCCAAATGATCCTATTGAAGGTGAATGGAGTTTAAAAACACAGTGGAGCACTTCCTGTATCACCACATGACATCACAAGGTGGAACAGACTGTTTTCTGTCTGAAAGAAGAACTAAATGTGCAGGGTTTGTGTGTTAAATATGTGTGAATGAAACAAAACACAACTCCAGGAATGTTTGTGATAAGGACACAACCTTGTAACATGGATCAGAAAAAAGCGTAATATTGGCCCTTTAAAGTAATATTACGCTACCCCTGCAATGTAATAAAGAACAGAATAGTACTTTCACCTATGGGTTTCTCTTTGTTTACTCCCTCACTTAATAATGGCAGTTTTAGAGGGGCAGAAACAATGTCATGCCTTACTGATTCATTTCTAGAGGTGTTTTTGTGCTCAGATCTTTGCCTTTACTCGTTTATTTTTTTCAATAACACTTCCTACTAGTATCGCAGGATATCAGGGAAATTCGAATATAATTATAACAACTGGCAAATAAATACTTTAATGACACTAGACAAAACTGACCAATGCACTACCGGACCAGTTGAGCAGACCCTCCCCTGACCGGGTTGGAGAGTTGCTCTGAAGGGTAGGGGGGGCACACTTCCTCCGCTAGCTGCCTCCTCTGGGTAAGATGGCAGCTGAGATTAAGTCTATGGCCACGTCAGTATAAGGATAAGAAAAAAGTTGTAGAAGAAATAAATAAAACAACTGGAATGACTGTGGATCTGTGACTGGCAACACCAAGGAACACAGCACTTTATTAATATGTGGAACTACAATCTTGTATTTAAAAAAAAAAAAAGCTTAACTTGTATGTCTGCCTGGCTTTAAATAAAAAATAAAAATAAAAATAAATAAATAAATAAAACTAAAAGATTTGTTCTTGAGCTTCACCCACCATTAAAATATTTTTGTGCTGTTGTCTTCAAGCCCAAATACTCTTAAGTCATCATTTGTTCAACTATTCATTGAAACAAGCTAGCAGACAATTCCAGTGTAATTGGCTGTGTGCTCTCTGCTTAGCTTTGGTCAGAAAAACACACACACAGAACAACACACACGCTGGGATAAAAGTGAACTTGAAGGGATTTCATTTTTGCACCTCTTTCCCCAATCTACCTCTTTCCTCCTTTAATATGTTGAAGTCATTTGCGGAGGGGAGCTGTGCCTCGTAGTGAGTCATTACGTGCGCTCTATCGGGTGGCGGCTGACGCTGAGGTCCAGGTGGAATTGGGGCCCTTATCAGTGTTGGGGCAGGGGCCCAGTGGCTACATTACACACAGAGCATTTCCTGGCAGCGCCTGACTGCTCCACATGATTACGCCTCCACCTAAATATGTGTGTGTGTGTGTGAGTGTGTGTGTGCATGCGTATCACAGAGGAAAACAGGTAAACAGTGCATTTAAGACTATGCAATATGCAGTTTGATGTCCAGAGGAGGCTGATGAGTAGGGAAATGCCAATGAGCTGTCCTTGTTTTGTTTATAGTCTGCATTTTGCACTGACCAAATCGATTTTCAAGGTTCCAGCGCTAAAGTATATTGCAATTGCATAAAAAGCACTTATACGCACTTGTACACCATTCCAGACAACACTTTTGTGCCTTTTGCTTCAGAACAAAAACAAAATGGATGCACTGACCACATACACCACATCTTTGATTCTGAAGTGGGTTTAAGTGGCGCAGTGTGAGGACATGGTTGACCCGCGTAAAGCTGTACACATTCAGTTTTCTCCATCAATAACAGAGTGGAATAGGCCTACAACATCTGACAAAAAGTTGCATATAAACATACAGTATATGAGTAAAGTACCAATCAGTTCTATTTTTAAAAGGCCCGTACTACGCTATTTTCTGATCTGTTATAATGTTGTTTCTTCATCAAAAACATACCTAGCTTTGTGTTTTGTTTCATTCACACATGTTTAACACACAAACCCACAACTTTCAAACTAAAAACACACTGTTCCACCTTGTGATGTCGTGTGGTAATACAAGAAGTGCTCCACTGTGTTTTTAAACTCCAGACACCTTCACTAGAATCATTTGGTGGATTCAGCCCTGAAACTCCAGACACCTTCACTAGAATCATTTGGATGATTTCAGCCCTGGAATTGCCAATCTATATTGAACTATAGGTAAAAGGAGCTGTTAACTTGAAAACTACCACTTCATGACATCACAAGGTGGGACAGAGCATTTTGAGCTTTAGAGATGTAGACAGACTAATAATAAAGGGTCACTTAAACATGTGTGAATGAAACAACACACAACTCCAGGTATGTTTTTGAGGAGGTAACAACATTATAACATGGCTTAAAACTCACAAGAGTCAGTTTTCTGTAATATGGGACCTTTAAGTTTGGAAGAGCTTCTACGCCAAATCAAAAAGTACATTTCAGTGGTGTTCTGTGTGTTCATATTGCACTAAAACAGGTGACTCTTAAACAGCACAGTAACAGCATGGTAATAGGATGCAAATATCATGGTAACGAAAGTATAATTATGCTAATTATCTTGCAATTAGTGACAGAAACTGGACACATCTGTCATACTTTATTTCATGGCAATATGAATCATAATTAGTATTTTGTTAATCATTTGGAAACAGGACTGCCAAATGAATCTGTTATGTCAGGTACTGGCAAAAAATATAAAATATAACTGCAAAAAAATGTGTTTTTTTGTTCTTTTCATATAAACCACTCGTGTGACACAAAACACCATGTTCCACCACTCTCATCTCTCCTTTCAAAACATTGTTCCTTCTCTGTGCTCTTAAGGACTAGAAACCTGGCTTTTAAATAACAGATAGAATGGAAAGAGAAGAAATCAATGTTTGTCTGTGTTGGATAAATGCATAGAGCTGGCGGTGTGGGGTGGTAAGAGGGTAATCTGTGGAACAACAATAGCGTGGGTTGACACAGAGGTGCTAATCTAGGCCGGGCCAGTGCTATTCTTAAACATCGTGTTGTGCGACTCTCAGATCACACTGTAAGCTGTAGTACGGTAATGATCCGCTTTCTCTGGAGTTTAAGCAGCACTGTTCAGCCGGCCTCTGTCAGGGATCTGATGGACGCCTGCTGCAAGAGTCACCACTAATGCAAGGACACAACCAAGTCAGCTCAGGGCTCTCTGCTAGCATCCTGTTTAAATCCAGGATCATTTTTCTGATGCTAAGGCCGCATCTGTTGAAACAAACATGTATTTATTTATTTTATTTTTTTCATATTTAAACTTTCTTGTTTCAATTATAGCTATAAGTGTTTCAGTTATAGCTATAACTAGGCCTGTCACCATAACAAATTCTAAAGTGCGATATATTGCTAAAGTAAATAAACTAAATAAACAATAATATCAAAACTAATTTATACCCCTGACATAACAGCCTGAGAGCAGATTTAAACCATGAAAATTATTCTAAATCTACAATATTGGTAAAAAGCCATGTGGTGCAATAAATAAACAGCAGAATGAAAGAATTTAATACTTAGTTTGCATCTGTAATGAGTTATTTATTCAACCTTCTACAGCTCCAATCTCATCATACTGCCAAAAAATAACCAAAAATTTCCTAGTAGTGCAAAGAAAAAGTACACACGATACATACTGACCCCAAAAAAATATTGTTCCATCTATCATATATTGAACGATAAGTCGATATAGTAATTATTGTGAGAGGCCTAGCTATAAGTTCTGTGCCTGATGGTTCAAAGCCTGCTACATCCTGTTGTTGTTTCTTAAAGCAAAGTATTTTACCCACTTGTGTGTGACCGTGTTTTTAGTCTGGGACAAAATCGTAACTTGCTCATTCTTCTTTACCATAAATGAACTTTTATGAACCTTTATAACCTTACTGAGAGTTCATGCGTGTTTGAGTAATCTTGTATTGTCCTGACTTTGAGGCTTCAGTGCTCCAAGAATTTGTGTTTTCTCCTACCCCCATCTTCACCCATAGCTCTGTACTTATTTCCAATTCTGGACTCCCGGTCATATACATATCATAAAAATCCGCTGGTTGCTATGTTGAAATGTCATAATTTAGAAGCAGGGCCGGCTGCAGAGAATTTTTGCAGTTTGGAACAGGAAGTCAATGGATCAGTTTCTAGTATGTTGTTTTAGTTTAGTTATCAATCTTGCTACTCAGAACAAAGTGTAAACTAGCAATGCAGTAAGTTATTACTGAATACCACATACACATACCACAGCTTCTTTAAAAATGTTTAGCACTCATTCCAATTTATTTTCAGCTCATGTCGAACCTTTTACTTTCAAACTTTTAACCAGAATGCTTATTTGAAAGTAAAATGACAGGGAAAAGTAACAAAGTGAACTCAAAACACTCTCAGACACCATGCATGAAGTAGATGTCACATTCAATTATCCTCTTAATGCTACTTACAGCCGCAATTATATAAAAAAAGCATAAAGGTAATGCGTGTGGAAAACGGCTGAATGCTGTTGAAGGAGTTGGTTGGACTTTTGTTATTATTATAAATGGAGTCAAGACAATTTAAATACTGTTTTGTACATTAACTACCTTACCTTTTGTTGAGGTTATCTCTTATCGCTACTGTCAACAAACACTCACCTAATTGTACCTAAACATTAGTGTGTGTTCTAAGTGTTCTTTTTACACTAAACATCTGCTGCTACTTAACCTCAGCTAAATTCAGAAGGACAATCATGGTTCTGTTCAGCCAATGAAGAATATATTGTTTACCAGAGGTGGAAGAAGTACTTTGTTTTGTTGTTTAAGTAAAAGTACAGATACAGGAGCAAAAAAATACTCAAGTAAAAGTAAAAGTATCACATGGAAAAATCTACCTAAGTAAAAGTATTAAAGTACATGTTTAAAAATGTACTTAAAGAGTAAAAAGTAAAATATTTCATGCAAAAATGTACTTAAAGAGTAAAAAGTAAAAGTATTTCATGCAGATTTTGAGGTCTTACAAAGCTTCAAATGTAGTTATTTTGATAAAGATTTGTGCTGAATTTTGTTCAACAGAAATTGAATTAGTCATTTTTTCTAGCTGTTTTTATTTGTATATTTCCGTTTGCTCAAATTATGAACATGTTAAAAATAAACCCTCAGCCTTTTCAGCAGGTCTCAAACAATAATAAAAATACTTTTACTTTTCAGTCCAGTTCAAAATGTAGTGGAGTAGAAAGTACAGATATTGCTCTCAAGTATAGTTAAGTAAAAGTAAAACTATCCACTTTAAAATGCACATAAGTAAAGTACAGATACCTAAAAATGTTACTTTCACTGTTGGTTACACAAATACCAACGTTTTTGTTCTAAGAAATGAGGTTATGGTTCGGTTTTATTATCACTGTAGGAAGATTTGTCCGATGCAAGTGGCAACCTGTCAGGAGCAGTCCATCTGAGAATCCATCTCCAGATCGAGATTTTTCACCTCGCGTGCATGTTTTGAGTTGCTGGTGGAATTTGAAGTGCCTGGAGGAAACTCACCCAGACACAGGAAGAAACATGAACACTCCACATAGAAAGGCCCAGGAGTCAAAACCAGAACTTTTTATACCACTGTCAGTGAGAATTCCCATGGCTAACTACCTTACGTTAATTTGACATAACCCACAAGTAGTCTGGCAACAGTTAAAACACATTCTATATCTTTGTTTTTGTTTTCTCTGTTAACTTCCTGTTCTGTTTCTCTGTACAGTTTGAGGCATACGTGTACGAAGGATCAACCGGAGTGGTTGTCAACCTGACAGTAGACGACAGGGACGACCCTGCAACAGGAGCGTGGAGAGCCATCTTCTCTATAATCAGCGGAGACCCCACCTCCAGCTTCGAGATCCAGACAAACCCGGACGATAATGAGGGAATGCTATATGTTGTCAAGGTAATACCCGGCTCAACAGAAATGCACCGATGTGTTCCATTAGCTAAATCAGCTCTATGTAATTAAGCGTGCTCTGAATCATAATCACTTCATTCTGAGCGCTGAGGTATGTATATATCTGTGTTCTCTTCTCACCTCTCTTTGTTCCTCTGTCTCCCACATATCCCTGTCATTAGCCTTTGGACTACGAGGCCACGGGCTTCCACACACTCCTCATTAGAGTGGAGAATGAAGATCCTTTAGTGCCAGAAGTTGGATACGGCCCCAGCTCCACGGCAACAGTGCATGTGACAGTGTTAGACATCAACGAAGGCCCAGTGTTCTTCCCGGACCCTCTCATAGTCACTATGATGGAGAACATCCCAGTGGGCAGTTTTGTGGCGTCACTCAATGCGACAGATCCAGACATTTTGCAAGGGCAAAGCATCAGGTAAGAGCAAAATACTGATCTTTGCTGTCACAACTCATTCAATACATTTATACTTTGTGGCTGTTTGGGCAGTGTGTGTAATTAAAGGCACTGTACCTTGTTTTTTTTGTTTTTTCTTGAAACTTGAAAAACAAAACTAGTTCATTTAAAAAGGTTAAACACTTTCTTAATGCATTTATATTTTTTTCACTGGGATTCATTTATAAGCACATTGCTCAACTTTCAAAGGCGGAGTTTGCTGTCAGTCTTATCAAGCCCCACTCTGCTGAATTATTACCTATTAAAACGCTGTAACCCTGTAAGTATTATGCTTATATCAATGGTAGTATATTATTATATGTCTAGACTTTCTTAACCCATTAATGCCCAAATGTTTCCCAGAGATGAAATTATGAAATGTATGTGCCATTTGTAGTACGTTGACTTGGTCAAATATTTTTTTTTTTTTAATAAAAATTGTCAAAAACACATGAAAAAGTGAGTTTTATGGTTAGTCACATTTGTGACCAGTGGGCTAATACCTTGTATTGTGAATTGTGAAGGTGCCATAAGAGGTTTCTGATCAATTTAATTAAAAAAAAAACAACTTGACTTTAATCACTGAGAGAGCAGATACATTTATTTTAACATTAAAAAAAAAAAGGTTTTGTTTTCAGTTTGATGTAAGGGGCAGATGGGGTATACTCATTTCAGAGAGAACCTTGGATGTTCTTCAGACTTGTCCCATTAGCAGGTAGAGGACCTTGGATGTTCATCAGACTTGCTTCTATAGCAACTAAAGGACATATTTCTTCAGACATGTCCACTGTGCAGCTACAGAACCTTGAAGGTTCTTCAGATTTCTCTCTATAGGTTCTAGAGGACTTTGGATGTTCCTCAGACTTGTCTCTCATGCAGCTACATGATCTTGGATGTTCTTCAGACATGTCCCTATTAGTCTAAGTGTTTAAGTGACCTTAGCTTTTCAGTAACTGAGGGTGATGGATAAGGGGTGGGGCTAGTAGTGGACATCACCTGACTCCACCAGGTCAGTATGGTGTTTTCAACAACCTGCTGGCCATCTCCCCCTCACAGTCATTGTCAGGCCAATCAATAACAATGAGGAAGACAAGTTCAAATTTTTAGACAATTACTTTCACCTTCATGCAGCATATCATGCTTTTCCCTCAGGGTGGATATAAACTGATTAAAGCAGTTGAGCCATAGCCATAATACATGTATTATATGTAAAGAGATATGTGTGCTCCTATATATACTGCCTTATACTATGGTATGTCCTATACCACCCGTCACAACTGTGACCACCAACATGTTTTTCATCCTACACTCACACCAAAATAAACTCACACCAAAATACAGTTGAGTAATTGGAAACGTGTTTGTCATTACTAGAGCCCCTAAAGATGATGTTTACCAAAAATGACTGTCCTGGGTTAAATTTAAATAACTACCCTTTTATTTGAGAGAATTCTGGGCATCATCTTCTCCTCAAGGTGTAACTTTTACATAAGCATCTCTGGTCATGTGACAGTTTACTACAAACATGTGACATTGTACACATTTCATCCTAAACCTTTATTCTCTCCGAAAATACATTGAAAATACACACAATTTAGAGCTTCAAAATTACATCATTTTTGGTGGTCACAATTGTGACCAGTGGCTTGAAATGGGTTAATAGCCCTGCTCAAATTTTGTTTTATATTAGCCTATATTAATTTGTTTCTAATACCTCTTTGCCCTTATTTTCTATCTGAGATTCTGGTGTGATGTGAGGGAGGGCTGCAGCATCTCTCTCTCTGAAATAGCTCATAAAATGATTGAAAGTCGTGAAGCACCAGTGCACCACACACACCAGTGCACCACACAAACCAGTGCACCACACAAACCAGAGCCCCACACAAACTTTAATTTGCCTCCATGTTGACATCTCCATTGGTCTGATCCCTTTTCATTCTCTATTCAACACGCTGGCCACTCTATCCTCACTTGTCTGTGCTATGTGTGCAAACAGACGAGTGGAATTGCTCATATAATTTGCTATTTACTGCTTGGAGTCAAGCCATTCACCCTGGACCACTGAGAAGTCACCACCCCATTAACTTTTACATTGCTACAGAACTAGAATAAACTTCAGGAGGCTATTAGTTACACTACGTGCCACAGTAAAAAAATAAATAAATAAATAAAACTTCCACCTGCTTCTATTTTAGAAAGGAAAAACACACAGTTGCATTTATTCGTTTTCCATCTTAAAGCGGGTCTATCCTGCAACATCGACTTTTCAGAGCTTTAAACCATATTGTAGTTGTTTGACCTCACTATTTACTCTTCTGAAGATGTTTTTGGAGTGATTTGTGCATATTTGAACAATCTTTAATCGCTAATTTTCAAGGCGCCATTTTGACGATCAACTCCCGTTTTCAGTGCCACCGGCATACGCCCACTGCTGTACTTACTTCGTTCTCCAATTTGATTTTCTTAATGATGACATGCGTAGGATTTGGCAGTGTTGCATAGCTATTTTGGTACAAATGAAAAAAAAAATCCTGTTTGCTAGTGTGATTTGCAGCTATCCATCGGAGGTGCCGACAGCTACACGGCTCTTTGTTGTGAAGGTAATGGTGACGTCAGCTCCCGTTGGGCACTGCAGTTTCCTTACACAGAAGTCAGCGTACTTTTTTCTTTTATTAAGTTGTTTTCGATGAATATTGCAAGTTAAAATGTGCAAATTATAACATAATGATCCATGGTTGCCATAGATTATAACTACAGAGCAGACACACACAGTAAGTCTTCTTTAATGTATGCCTCATTTTACACTGAATTCACTGTTGTATGTTATGCAAAGATATTAGAGGTAAAGACAAGGATAATGATCCAGCCACATAAAAAGCATTGGGTCGTCTCTTTACTGTACTGATAAATGATGGCGCAGTAAAATGCAGTCAGTCTGTGTGTCCAGCTTTATAATGAGGCGATGTAAATATTGTGTAGGAGGTGAGGCCAAACCAGTGAAGCCTTTGTAAGTTTATAAGGTCACCTTAAATTGCCTTACAGGCCTAGCGTCATGTAAATAAACCTGCTTGTTAGTCAAAAGCTGTGAACTCTTAAAAGTGTCTGCATGGTCTAGGATTATGATAAACATATTGTAGCAGTCATTTTAAAAATCTGGGGAAAAATCATACTAATATTGTATTCAAAATAATATCAGAATTTAATCAGTTTTCTTTATAGTCTAATAAAGCTTTCATACACAAATGCTAACATGCTACTGCTACATACTAAGTGTTTTAGGCATTTTAATTCATTCTGTGAAGGACATTTGTTTTCTTCCCTTAGCTCCCCTATCTCTGCAAACCACTTTGTATCGCATTATGCACTCAGAGTATGTACAGAAAATGCTGTCACCATGGAGACGACCCATGCGAACGTGTACCCGTCTGATCTGACGTCCCACTTTGGATTAGTCTATTTATTCCTTGTAAATTTCAAGGCACCGTACATGATTTTTACTGTCGACTTAAAAATAGGAAAAAACAGATCTGCATGGTTCATTGTAAAGTGTTTGCAGTGGTCCAAAGTTATTCCCATAGACTGTATAAAGAAGTGGACTAAGTGGGTGTGACGTCACCCACAGCGTTCGGCTCCAGTCAAATGAATCTCGTCGAGGCTAGAGCAGTTATAGCGGCGAACTTGGAGTCGAGTTCCACATTTGGAATTCTGACCACGAGTATCATAGCAACGAAGAGCCAGTCCGGAGTGAGGCTGTTGAAGGTAACGCCCCTTCCTGCCCACACCGCTGGTTTAGCAGGGAGCGGGCGCTTAGCAACGCTGTCAATCAAACCTGTTGCTAACACTAGCAGGAGCGACCACAGGAAAAGAAGGCGCTTGATTTGTCTGTTATTAATGTTCATATCTTGATTCATGGACAAAATAGCAAATTAAAAATGCCAGGATCATGTAGACCGGGTTAATACGAACATTTTAAGACCAAAATGACGAGGGTCGCTGCAGCAGTCACAGAAGGAGGGGTGACAATTTTTCAGTGAAAAGTGATGTGGAGTCAATGGAGCCAGAAGCGCACCTATGCTCACTTCCTATTTGGAATGCGGTGGCTAGTGCATTAGCAATGTCCATTTATATATACAGTCTATGGTTATTCCTCACTTAGGCATTCCAAGCATCCTAATTATTCACCTAATTAGGTTTTTCACACTTCCTGTTTCTCAGACAGTAAAATGCTTTCTAATTAGATGCAGCCAATACACAGCAGACTTATTTTGACCTCAAGAGCTGCTTATACAATGTTTTTTTCCTTTCTTTTTCATCTTCGTTTTATCTCTCCAAATGACTGACCTGTTTTTTCCTAACTATCCCTTTTTGTTTTTACCCCTCTCAAGCGTGAAGTCCATTTGTGTTTATTCCATCTCGTCTGACGCACTTGTCATTTCATGCGATGACATTTTTGAGTCTGAAGTATTGCCGAGCGACAGTAACCCTGCGACAGGTCAAGGCACTGAGTTGGGTAGAGCGTGATGAGAATAGCAAACAGGAGTGGCAGGAGTGGAGGGGATCAGTTTGATGCCCTATTGGTAGTCGGTCTGTGGAGTGCTGCTCAGCTGTTTGTTGTGTGTCTCTGGAGGGATGACGAGGTCAAATGGTGATACAGGTTGAAACATAAACTGTCAAATACACACAGGGACTAACAATATCCACATTTCACAAATACAGGTTTCGCAAAGCCCAAGAGGATTTTAGCGATCAAATTTATACTGTCTAGGAATTGAATTTAACATAAACAGAACCAAAGATTGTCAGAGATAAACACAAGCACAGAGATAACCAGTAAAGTCAATATACTATTTGCAAACTTGTTCTTTTCTATTTAGGCCACAGAAAGTGCTCATCTACAGTTTTAATCAAACTCTCATTACTTTTTTATGAGAGGAGCTCAAGGAAATGATGGGGTAAAGTGGTGCTGAGTTTGAATTTCTAGTGGAGCCATAATAATAAATAGTATTGTAGTGTTCTGGTCTAAGGAAGCACACCGAATATCTTCTGGTTGTTTATTTTCTGAACACAAGGGCTACTGTAGGTCATAACCCACACCAAAACAAGAGCAAAACAACAGCAGTCTCAATTCACTAGAGCCAGTCTCCAAAACAGATCAGTAACTGACAAATAGGACCTTCACATCAACTTGTCATCATAGCAACCAAGTGTCACGTACGGAAACAGCTACATTAACAACAACACATAAACAGGTACATGAACAATTAAAACTGCAAGCAGTGATAAAGGGCCCTCGCAACCCTTGCTTTTCTTCTTTTACTATGGATTATACCTGGATCACTGAAGGATTACACAGAGATTTTATTTTATAGTCGACTAGTCACGATTAGTCACTTAATCGTTGCAGCCCTATTTTAGCGGCATTGTTTATTGTTTAGTTTTTCAAAACAATAAGAAGTTAAGGAATTTAACAGGGCTCTATAGACGTTTTGTAGACTGTAGAGCTGCAAAATGTAGAATCAAAATCACAACTTGAATGCAATTAGCAAATCACAAAGACTGCATTTTTTTATGTACCATAATTTCTTCCACAAACAACACAATCTTCTGTCTTATTCTGCATAAAAAACTGCTAACGATGTAGTTTAGCTCTGTACAAACATGTTCTGAAATGTCCTTGTGTGTTAGATGCCCTCTCTGTGTGTCAGATGCCCTCCCTGAGTCTCCACGGGGTCTTATTCTGTGTAAAAGCTGCTAAACCCTGTAGTTTAGATCTGTACAAACATGTTCTGAAATGTGATTCTTGTATTGGTCAGTTCATATTTTAGTCTTTTGTCAATTCTCCTGGCCGTGTTTAAAATGTGAACTTTGAACAAAATCCTATTAGTTCATATTTTAGTCCTTTGTCAATTCTCCTGGCCGTGTTTAAAATGTGAACTTTGAACAAAATCCTATTATTAAAACAGAAATTGCAAATCTAATCGCAATGTCAATGCTTATGAGAAAAATTGCCCTACCTTTAACTCACCAGTACAACAGGTATCTGCTGCTCAAATGTTTTTTTATTAGATGTTCATTTTACCTACACATCTGTCCACCCCTGTTCTTCACTGGGCTCATCCTGGTTTAGTCCAGCTTAGACCTTGTTTAGTCCTCCCTTAGTCCAATTAAGATTTAAGGTATAGGATTAATAAAGATCCAAACTCAGACTAAACCAACTTCAAACCAGGACTGAAACCTGGTTCAGTCTCTGCGTGAGGGCCTCAGTATGTAAAACATAAAAGCCAGTGAGCCCGATCCTGACTTTTTCTTTTTCTTCTTTTTGTTCTTCTTGGGCTTTTGCTGTTGGTTCATAACTGATTCCACATAAGCATCCACATCTCCATCGCTCTTCTTCAACTGGCATGGAAGCTGGCTAAAGCCCTTAAATATATGGTTCTTTCGGATCATCTCCTCCTCCTCGTCAGGTTTCTCGATGTTTCTCAGTTCTTTAGGGAGTTTGAAGTTGTTCTGCCTCTTGCATCTGCCCATCACTGCTTTGGGCTCATAATCTTTGGATGGTTTAAACAGGTTTTTCTTGGCAGGTTTGGTTTCCTCTGCAGGCTGAGAGTGAGTGGGCTTTGGTCTTTGAACGTCCATCTTGAATTTTACTGAAGGCTCCTCAGTCTTTTTAGTTTATTTGTTACCACTGAGGTTGGGTTTGACCTTAGATTTCTTACAAGGCTTCGTTTCTTCTTCAAAGTTAGACTTTTCAGTTTCATGTAGTGGTTTTGTCTCCTCTGTGGGGTTAAATTGAAAAGACTTACCTCTGACCTTTTTAAAAGACTTTGGTGCATGAAACACCTTCTTGACTACATCTAAAGTCTTCTCTGTCTCTTCAGTATTTGAGTTCTCACTCAGTCCTTGGTCATTTGAAAGTTTTGTCTTATTTACTTTTTGTGTTTTCCGCTGTCTTTTCCCAACTGCTTTGGTTGGTGTCGATTGGTCCTGGTTGACTTCAGATGGTGATTCAGATGTTTCAGGGACACCATCTTGGTCTGCAGATTCCAGGTTTTTCGGGTCCTCTACTAAATGCTCTTTTGGAGATTCCTCAAAGACCTTCTGCAGCTGAGGTCTAGTGATGTCTCCTTGAACACTCTGAAGTTCTAGAATATGAGTGTGCACTCCCTCCTCTTCAGCCGTTTTTCCTGTATCTTTAGGTTCTGTTGAAGTTTGTTTGGAGGTTGTGACCTGATTTTGTCATTTGTTCTTCCTTCCCTTTTTGGTTGGTTTGGAATTGCCCTTCCTAACTTCAGGTACCGGTGGTGTTCCAGATGGTGCAGGTACATCTTGGGCACTAGATTCCATGTTTCCTGGTTCCTCTAGTACTACAACTTCTGCTAAAGGTTCTAGTTCTTTCTGAGACTTCTCTAAGGTCTCCATGTCTTTTTTTTCAGTCTCACCAACCTCCTCAGACTGCAGAACAATTAAAGAAAGCTCTACTATTGCATCAGACTTTTGTCATCTCTGCTTTATCAGTCTCACCTGGTACGATATCACTAAAGACATCATTTTGGACAGGCGTAGTGCAGTTGGACATTTTTCTGGGCCGGGCTTCCATTGGTGCAATGTAAATCGATTTTTATGTGGCGGTAGCCGTCTTTCAATATTTTTTTCTCGGGGTCTTCACTCAAAATTAGAGCTCACTGAACTCTATTTTTCTATACCACTTAACTGTCTATACATTATTGTTTACTTGCTTGATTTTTGCCATTTTCCTAAAAATTGTACAAATACAATAGGGCTGATTTGCCCTTCTCGCACATTCGTGCTTGGGCCCTAATAAAAGATGTCACCTCTGAACTAAACACAAAGTATCAAATCATTACAGTATTCAGAGATTTTGAGAAGTATTAACTAATTCATATTACTTATACTCTTAAGTCTTAACTAGACATTCTTCCTGATGTTCACAAAGTATAGCATGCTTCTTTCAAGCTCTTCACTCCTAGTCCTACCTAACAAAATCTACATTTCAGTATAGAAATGCTGTTCTGAATCTGGCATTTTCTACAGTAACACGAAGGGCTCCTGGATGTCCATACAAATACATACAAATAAATGCCTGACTGCAGGTAGACCATGGCCTGGAGTTCTTTTTGTGAGCCCTTCTCCACAGAACAGTCTGTGAAAGCCCAGGGGAGTCCAAAGAGCCAGCTGCTGGATTTGCTTGAGCAGGTCCACTTCTGGAACATTTGGACGGCATTAGGCAGCTAAGCCCTATTTGCACAGTGCCATTGTTACCTGGAGTTCTCCGGTGATTTATTATAATAATTGCAGAGGCCATTTGTGTCCCTAAACCTATGCAAATCAGCCATGTGTGACATTTGTGGACCAGTTGACCCACAAGCAGAGTCTGGCTTCATTCAGATTGGATTAACATCCAAATAAAGGGACCAATGGGGGTTGGCTTTAGGATATAACAGGGAATAATGACATATAGTTACTTACTATACTACAGTTATTCTGTGAAGATTGATCTTAATTTTGCAAAATAGAACAAAACAGCATGTGATTTGGGGGATGGAGTCTTGGTCCTATAGGTAAAGTGTACATTTTCTTTTCCCCAGCCTCCCCTCCCGCCTCGCTCAATATAACAATATAAGTTAATAAAGACTTTTGACATGGATGAATACACAATAATAATACTCGCAAATTGAATTATAAACAAGCTGTTTAGCATCTAGTGTGCTGGGACTGGTGTATTTTAATAAGGCCTCATTATGTAACAACTTGGAAAGATGTGGACCCGAGCTACACCAATGCAATAGCACTCAGAGATCACAAAGAATTAATTTTTTTTTCCTGCTGCGGTTGGGAGCACAAGCACCAACCCTAACATTATTCATACTTATACTTCATACTTATTCATAGGTTTACCTACATCAAATACTATCACACATATTTTCTCCTTATTTAAACATTATGCATTTGTTTGAAGCTCAGATTGTGATAAAAGTGGCAAAACACAATTTTCTTGCCATGTTTATAGCCCAGAGCCTAGCAGAAACAGTTCTATCTCATTAGCCATGCTATTAGTCAGCCTCCCTCTACCTTTATACCCTACGGTTGTGGAGAGGGCATTTTTTCAGAGGGAGCAACATTTCAGAGGATAAAATAAATAAGATGCAATGTACTTTAACTCAACTCTTTGAAGTAGCCAAGACTTAGTTCAGCTCAAATAGTCAGTGTGTCTTTAATGATCTGCTCCAGTCTCCTTCCTCATTCTCTTTCATACGCATCATGATGAGCAGGAAAGAATCTTGTAATTAAACCCCGAAGATAAAAAGACACGTTTGAAACATCTCCGTCTGCGCCAGTCACAGAACAGAACTATTAAGAGGCTGTTTTTGAAGAGTTAAGTAGCGTTAATTAAAACAACGCTGTGGGGCAGACGGTTTCATTTACCTTTTGTTGTCACCCAAGAAACAAAAAACAAAAACAAAGTCATTTATCTTATCTGTCAGAGCTCAGGGCTCACTTCCACTGATACTGACCCAGATTATGAAGTCCCAAATGTTATCCAGGAACCTTTATATCTTTTACTAAGAAACTCTTTACTATACATTTAGTAAAAATAACTTTTAAAGGGCTCATATTCTGCTAAAACGACCATATCAATATTTATTATATCACTGAGTCACCACAAAACACTTCATTTTATTCCGTAATTAGATACGTTTCCCCCATGGTAATTCTCTCTGCTGCCAGTAGATGGAGCCCTACACAAGATTCCACTATGGGGAGCACCCAAGCTGGAATATAATGTCTAATTTTATACATGGTCATTATTTTAAGTTCAATAACATGAGACACTGTTATGACCGGCTCAGCTAAGGAGGAGGGAAGTAACAATAAACCAGATGATAAGTTTAATTAAAAATTGTAATTTTATTATTTTATTAATTGACAAAAAATATAGGTGATAAAAATAATAGTAAAAGAAAAATTCAAATCTGTCAAATGGACAAAAAGTTGTAAGAGTGAGACATTTCCGCTGCTCATTCAAGCCGCTTCTTCAGTTCTGGTCGGATTACTGCCGGACACTGCCTTATATCTATCTGAAGGGAGGAGCTAACTACACTGAAACTGGTGTGTTAGTTTCACAACTGAAGAAGCGGCTCAGATGAGCAGCGAAACGTCTTCACTCCTACAACGCTTTACCCAGTTGACAGAATTATTTTTTCTTTTGCTATGGATCAGACCTGGACAACTGAGGGATTACACAAACTTCTGATAAAAATAATAACACAAAAAGTCCCAAATTTAGTCAGATATTTTCTGCTAATATTAAATTATATTTTACAAAGGATTCATTAATGAATTAAAATAAATAAATCATTCAAGCTTAACTAAATTGGACTCTAACTAATTACAAACCATTTTTAAACTGCACAAAGTTTGGAATAATGACAATAACAAAGTGTCTCAATGAAAAGTCATTGCAGCCAGTCACGTAACATTTAAAGAGCAACAAGGGACACAGTTAACGGGCGATGAACTGGCAACGGAATGATCCAGCCACCCAGAGCCGGCAGCAGACAGGCTGTTTTAACGGACACGCCCCATCAGGTGGGATGCCTGTCCAACCCAGCGCAGGGACAGCTATGACCAACTAGAGTCCAGGCGTAAGTCAAAGCAGCAAATCAGGATCCGGGCCTCACCAACAGAATTTGCACTGAAAGAAAGGCAAAGAGAACATGGGAGCAGCAGGTTACATCACAAAAGGGCCATGGCTCATAACAGATGCCAAAGTAAAGGTACTCAAGAACATGTTTAAAGGCCAATAACAATAATGCATAATATTTGTTCTTGAAGTTCTAAGCCACGTTATGAAGTTCTTTCCTCACCCGAAACATACTTAGAGTTGCGTTGTGTTTATTTTTTGTGCATGTTTGAGTTATTCTGTATATTATTCCCTCTTGGCGTCAACTGGTGGTAATTTTACTTCTTTAGCCTGATTAAGATGCCATAATCCTCAGTGTGCCCACAGCTAATCTTTGAGACTAATGCACAGAAAAGTGGCTAGAGACAGAATGTCCTCATGCTGTCCTCAACATGACTTTGTGAAAAATGGGCAAATGTATGCACTGTATGTCACTTTGAATTCCATTTTGAAATAACTAAACTTTTCCTCAACAATCAAACTGATTAATGTGTGTCAGAATTAGGGAAGTTTACCCAGCTGTGTTTTATATCCAGTCTTAAAGCTCCTCTCTGTTCTGCTCAGTGAGCTGGAGACAGAAGAAGCACATAATCCAAAGTGTCATTAAGAAAGTTTGTCTAATTGAATACGCTTCCACTCTCAGTGCCGGGGCTCTCACCAGCCAGTGGGTAACTATTTACACCAGTAATTGATGCCTGATGTTGAAAGCGACTGTCCATCATATTAAAGTTATTATCATTGTGATGTTCGGTCATGGACACTTCTAGAACAGCTGATCTAATGAAAGTGCTCAGAATAGGGCAGAGGAGAAAAGAAATTAATCCTTAAAAGGTTCTTCATGCAGTTTTGCATAGATACTTAGTGCTACTGTCTTGGGAGAGTTAAATCCACAACACAAATCCAAAACCTTCAGCAACTTCTCCATGGTGATGTTAATGCTTAGCCTGGAATGCTCCACGTTATAGCATTAAACTGATCTATTTTGCATTGATTCAAATATATGTCATTTTTATAGCTAAATATGCTTTCTTACCGTGACCAGATGCCAGATGGTTTGTAATTTAGCCTGGTGGGATTAGGTACCTCCATGTATCCAGGCCATACTGGGGAACACTCCAGGCAAAGCAATAACATCTCCATGGAGATAAACAGTTGGCAGACCTTAAATTAGAAAAAAGGTAATATATATAGTGCACTTTTAAATAACAAGTTGCACTGAGAATCTCATCTGTCAATTTCTCATGTTAAAAATTCATGCCTTCGTGATGTGATCAGACAACTTTCTGTAAGGATGAAAGTTACAGTATTGCACATTAAGACCTACATTAACACCTATTTTGTTTCTATTAAATGTGCAGTAGCCAAATAATGAAAGTTTGTAAAGTTCTGTGTTGTTTTAGTATTCCCTGTCGCATTTTCCATTACCGCATGGACACCCGCAGATTCACTTTGTGTTGAAGTATGAGTGAGTTTATATACCACACTACCTCGCCTGTGCATTTAGCCGGAACTGAGAGGTCGACAGGCTGCATCCCTCCTCTCCCTCTCCCAACGCATTTAAGTTGTTTTCTACTCTTCTGCTTTGAAAATAGAGAGAATTTAGAGCAGTCCGATCATCCATAATTCACCAGATACCTGTCTACACTGGGTGCTCGCTCTGGTCACATTCAAGTTAAAAGCGAAGGGACTTAAAAGTGGGGAGAACGAGGAGATGGGATGTCTGCTGTGAGAACTGTGGGTGCTTTGAGAAAGAAGGTAAAAGAGAAGAGGTAGAGAGAAACAGAGGGAGACAGACGGATGGACAGAGGGATGGAGAGAGAGACAGGGGTGAGCTGCAGGGGAAGCTGAAGTTGAGTGGAAGTTTAGGCTTATATCCATTATAGGCAAAGTACAGCAACATACAGCAACATACAGCAACAACTAAAACAACAAATAAGACATTAGACTGAGGTCACTTTTACACAACCAGCATTCACAGACAGACAGACGTGGACTGGTCAAGTGTCTAACCAAAGACAAAGGCTGTGTCCGAATGTCGACTCTATTCCCTACTTAGGGCACTATTTAGTGGTGTCTGAATGTCCAGTGACTGAAAAAGTAGTGCAATCAAAATATCCCATAATGCCAGAAAAGTAGTGCCAGACCATAGACCATAATGCGAGTCAGAAAAACAACAGCGGACAACGACAGGTCTTTAACTGGACACAACATGACTGAATGAAAGCAGATAGAAGCGTTGGTTAATCACACTGTTGACCCGTGATTATGAATAAAACACAATGACATAAACCAGTAAAGTCACTAGCATTAGCCGCTTACCTTAGCTTGAGCTGTTAGAAGAGCGAAAGGCGAAACATCTTCACTCTAAAACTTTTGTCCAGTTGACAGAATTGTACATTTCTTTTGCTATGGCTCATACCTGGACAACTGAGGGGCATCTAGATAATATCCACGTCTCAGGCAAAAATCTGAATAATTCAGTCCGTGAGATCCAGCTTGACAAAAATGTGTGTTATTATGAGTCTGCCAGCGCAATTTCATCATTATTTAAGACAGAAATCAAGTTCTATTTGCTTTTAGTGGACTTTTTTTCCCCCCAGATGCCAGAGTCACATGATCCGAATGTATCTGTGTGTCTGAATCCCTCTGTGAATGAGGCCACAGTATAGTCCACTAAAGAGTGCACGGCTATATAGTGAATGAGAGCTTAGGGACTAGGGAGGACATTTGGACACAGCCAAAATGATGTAAACCTAACAACACGTAGCAGACAGCACACACCAGACTTATTTTGACCTCAAGAGCTGCTTGTATAATATATCTGTACTGGGGACAAGACACATTTTGCTCAAATACGTGGGGAAAAAAGGACACAGGCTCTTTAATCTAACCTTCCATTACTACATTGTATTTGAAAGTACGCATTTTAAAGGTTAATTTAGCTTGATAAAATGTATTATTTATCATTGTCATTACTCTATGTTTCAATCCTAAATATATATTGTTTTCTATTCCATTTTTACAGAACAGCAAAACAGAATAGTTGTAGCTAAATCGTGAATTAGAAAATGCAAATGAGGCCGTGTGACAAATCCTAGCAGTCACTTTTATGTGTTCTTACATGAGTGCAGTCATTTAGTTAATTCACCAAGGGCCAATAACATCTATTATGGACAGTACAAACTTGCTAATGATTGTAAACAAGCTGGGCTGATAAGAGAGGATAATCTTCTAACAACACAGACACAGCTTGTTATTGTAATCCCACAAACATTACAACTGTCTACACACATTTGGTTACACAACAACGACTGAAGATTAGAGCTGGGATTATTATCGTGTTTTATGGTGACCCATTTGATTTCAACAAATGTGTTCAATGCTGAGCAAGGACAAAGCACGTGGAAGCGTATGGGAGCTGTCCATGGTGCTGAATGGGTTTTCCCCAGCGTTTCCAGCATCTTAAAGTGCACTTGTCAGGTTAGATTACTCATTTCATGAAAACATAAGGTGTGTCCGATAGGCTGTGTCACCCTAGTCCCTAACCCCTTACTCACTACATCGGCCTGCAGTCTTTAGCGGACTCCATAGTGGACTCATTCACAGAGCAATTCGGACACACAGCTCACTACTTTCAGGTGATGTGACTCTGTCGTCTGAGTGAAGAAAAGTCTTCTAATGTGTGCTACTTCAACTAGGACTAATAATAACCATACAAGTTTTTGTCACATTGGATCTCATGATAACAGACTGGATTTTTTTGTTTTTGTCTGAGATATGGAAATGATCAAACTTTTAACAGCTCGAGCTAAGGTAAGCGGCTAATGCTAGCAATAGTTTATTTAAGAGTGATTTATTCATAATCAGTTATCAATAGTGCAATAAACCAGCTCTTCTATCTGCTTTCAGTCAGTTGTGTGGTGTCCAGTTAAAGACCTGTCGCTGTCCGCTGTTGTTTGCAATGCATTGTGGTCTACATTGGCCGGTCTAGTGACCACTGATGCTCACTGCTTTTCAAGGTGCATTGTGGGAAGTTTTGACTCACTCACTGGACATTCGGACACCACTACAAATGACATGGCCCCTAAATAGTGCCCTAAGGAGAGAATAGTGTGGACACTCTGACACAGACTAAGATTTTAACAAAAACCTTGCCTAGTGTTTTTTTCTAACTTTTTTTTTTTTCTTCTAGGTCAGGTTTATAATTTTAAGTCCTGGTGAACATGGGCAGCAGATATGACATATGTAGAAGTAATTCCATGACTGTTACCTAGCAACCATAATCTTAAAATAGTTGTCAGATTGCCAGAAAAATGCCTTCCTTGTGTGTAAATTGTCTACTTCCTGTATTTTTGTATTTTTCTTCTCAAGCTTTTTCCACAAACAGACACTTGACTGATGTAAAACTATGATAACTATTTAGCACAGGTACTATCAAAGCAAACAAAATAACAATTAGAAAAAACATAAGAACTGTCATATGCTCTGTAAATGTTTTTTTTTTTTTTTGTTTTTTTTAATATTGCCACAGCTCATTTATTAAGTTAATTAAAAAAAAATAATGCACAATAATACACAATAATAATCCAATACTAAACAACCACGATAAATCTCTTGTAAAAGTCTTTATTTCCACTACAGCGAGTGCACATATGTTGACAGCAAGATTCTGAATACTTGAATACACTTGAGTGCTTTTCTCGGTCTCTGTAAAGTGCAGGGTTGATTAGGCCAATCAGATGTTCAGATGTATTTCTTATTTGTGCAGCTGACGGAAGCCCTGCCAGGCTAATAGTGAAGGAGGAGATAGGAAGAGTGAAAGAAAACATAACGAAGGGATCGGGGGAGTGTTTAGTCATAGCGTGAGTTTGCCAGGAAATAATTAAAACAATTTAAAAGATGCCAGAGGAGCAGGAGAGGGGTGCTGTGCTCCCAAGCAGAGGCAAATAGCTTTTCTTGCTGTTAATTACTGGGCTATGGTTCTCAACTGATGCAAAGAGGTGCTATTTTGCACTCTTATTATGATAATAACTTTTTGTGTGTCATGTTACTCAAGCTTGCTAATTTATGAAAATGATGTTTGACTCAGTGACGGCTGGTGTCTCTGTTGTGTTTTTCTAATGCAGATCAGTCTCTGGGCTGTGTCTCTCTCTGTGAGTGTCATGTGTCAGAGGAATGTCCCTGCTCATACCTCACTTTCTGTGGAAATTACAATCCAAAGCAGTTTTTCATTTTCACTTTGATTACCTGCAGTCTCTCTCTCCACTGCTTTGTTAAGTCCACACAGCAGGCCTTTGTTCTGCGTGCTCAGTGTAGTTTGTGTTGTTGAGTGGAGCTGGCAGTGAGCCTCTCATACACTTTACACACAACAGACAGGGCTGTGCAGCATTGCACTTTATGTAAGCCCAAATCCAATATGGCATTTTCCTTTCATTTAGGAGTGGATGGTTTAGTTGTTTTTTTTTTGCATGATGCAGAGGACAAAAAGTCCCTTTGAAATATATTTCTAAGTGCCACAGAGAATGAAACCTCATTTCAGTCACTTTCTGCGAAATGCTTTAAATGAGACATTAACATTCTTTACTTCTGGATCCACATTTCATATTCTCTTTCATCTTCATGGTTGAGCAGGAGACACCAGATCAGCAAGAATATCAAGAATATCCAACATCTCTGATGCTAAGAAGCAGAAATGCAAATGGAATGTATTTAATCAGCACTGTCACTTTGCAACATAAGTAAATACTATCCCAGACTCTCTAATGGGAATACATTTATATCGTAAACAGCATAATCACCGGATTCCATGGGTATTTTTAAATGGGTAATTTTAAAAATGAATGGTCCAAAGTTATTCCACGCTTACAGTGGCAGCTGATGGTATAATTTTTTGGAGGGTG